>JAJIYU010011568.1:0-15197 GCA_030144865.1 Tinospora cordifolia
CAAACAAAATGTACTACTCAAATATTTAATCAAATAAATCAAAGTATACCTTCAAGCCTTTTCTTTCCAAACTCTTGTGCCTTCGAAGTTGATCTTGAAGAGCTAGCTCGTCCTGATAACGTATTAAGAATCAAACTAGAAAATTGAAAAATTCAAGAATTTCTTCAAGAGAAGGAGAAGAAAACTCAAGAACACTAGAAAGAAGAAAAAATTCCAAGAGAGAATTGTTCTCTTTGTTGATGATTTTCATGAGGCACAAGACCCCTTTATATAGTGTTTAGAATGGGGGTTACATCAACCATAATAATGACATTTAAATAATTCCATTAATTTGGACATTATGAGATTTAGAGGTTACATAACACTAAATATTAAAGGGGTTACAAAGGCATTTTATTTTATTGTTATTATTATTTATAACAAAAAAAACTTTTTTAACTTCTCGTATTTTAAAATAATAAAATAAATACTCTACTTCTTAACGGATTTTTATAGTGAGTTTTACTTAATTATATGATAACTGTCATTAATTACAATTGCAAGTGCCATTTACTAGTTAATGTTAGTACATCACACTACATATTAATAAATCTTATCGTTCTTCATAATATTATGAATTATAAAGGGATGAAATGTTAGAAAAATTATGAGGTATCAACTGCTCTTATTAGCCAAAAAAAAAAAAATGATGAATATATTGGCACTAACTTTAACGTATTATTTTTCAACTTTCCTTGTTCGCAAAGGTAATCTCTCCCTCCCTCTCTCTCTTACTTAGTCACAGCATTATAAGTTTATATCTTGTGATATTACTGTTCCTGTTTGCGGTTGTTCATATGCTAACGTTGCCACACCTATACCATTTAAATTCTAGAACTATACATCAAATTTTCCATTGACAAAAATCCCAAAAACTCACGCATGTCACTACAAAACATTAATTTTAGACGGATCCAATTAAAGGGCAATTTTTTATTTTTAAAAGTGAAAATTCTGTTTAAATTAAACTATCTCATGACAAAACATTTTGAAATTCTTTCTCAAATAATCAGATTCCCCTTTAATGTAATTTGGCTCAACTCATGCCCTAAGCATCGCAAATTGGCAACATAGGAAGAGAGACAACTCCAGTTTCACTGTCAAATCATGTAATTCTCATCACTATCCCCACAAGTGAGTATCAAAGTAGTACATCTACACAATAACAAAAACACTACAATAAAAATATTAATTAGCTACCTAGTTGATGATCCATGTGGATTTACCTTACAAAAGCACTGAGAAGAAACATATTAACATGAGCCCTATATATATATATTTGAATTTCTAATGGTGGAAGGTATACTGGACCACTCTCTATTTTTCCATGCCAATAGACCAAGGCTCTGTCCGTTTGGCATGTTTCTGCTCACAATGCATGTGTTGGGTCTTCATGGCATTTGATCGCTAGTGTTTTCTAAGGGGCCCTGGGACATTTTTCTCACAATTTGCAACATTTGATTGATGCGTGCAAATGTTTCATGTTCAAGCTAGTTTAAGTTTAGGATTTGTTTCATACACTACATATAATAATTTTCTCGGTTACGATGCTCTCACTAAAATAACATCCATGTATCTTTTTGCCAACTAATTAATCTTGCAGACATGGCATATTTGTAGATTTTTTTTAAAAATTTTATTACTACTTTTTTGGACAAGCATGCATGCAATATTGTCAACACTTTGACAAGTTTACAAGTTTCTTCTCATCTCACAAGCGGATAAAGATCCAACAGAAAATATAGCCTCAATTTGTTAGGCACTTTTCAACATCACCTTATCATGAAAGATCTTCTTAATGAAGAAGAAGAATAGACCAATTTGATCAAGTTGGCACATGCACATGATATGGTTTAGCTGAGAAAACCAAATGAATGGCTAACATGGTATTGTCGTTGTATTCCACACTTGTTCCCAAGTTGATGGCCCAAGGTGCACAACATATTGCGATGCTTAATCAATACACTTTGTACGTTAGTTCCATTCATAGGGGTATCCTTCTTGGTCCCCCTCCTGCTTCATCTTGTTCTACCAAACAATTAAGGTGCGTCCTTGTCTTCAACATTTTTAGTTTTCTTTTCTTTTTTCTTCTTCTTCTTTTTTCTTTTTTTTTTCTTTTAAAAAATTTTTTTTTACTATAAAGTAAACTATATAGGGAGACCTTTTTTTTTTTGTAAAAAAAAAGATCTTTGGGTGCTGGCCTATATGAAGGGGAATGAAGAAAATCAACTCAGATCTCAGACTTGGTAGCTTGGATTCTTGGTCCAAAATTAAGTGCGACTAAATTAATTTTATTAATTATTTATCTCAATTGAATTAAGAGGGTTGGTTGCATATTTTAATTTGGATACATGGGGTGAAAGACAGAGCGGAAAAAAAAAAGATTGAAAATTATAAAAATTAAATGCAGTGCTAGTAGATGAGCAAACAATAGAAAACAGTGTCAGATGATCTAATTTTTAGATATATATCTATGTGGCTCTAGACAAAGTGGGTCTCTCTTGAAAAACAAGATCTAAGGGCGCACACACACACACATGTACATGGTAATTAATAATGTTTTGAAATTTGAGCTCTGTAAATGATTACTACAAGGAGTAGTTTAAATTGCATCCATGGTATGGCTGACGAATGATTGACGACGATCTCACTCTTTAACCATATTTATCATCCATCGAGTTTTAGAAGAGCCCCACTTTTCATTCCAAGCCAAAATTAAGAAGAAAGAAAGAAAGAAAAAAAAAAAGACATAAATAAAAGTACTCGTATTCAAGTCAGTCACTTCACCTGGCCCATGCACGTGTTGACAGCTTTCTAAAGCAAAGAAATAAATTAAACCATTTTCACGGCAATAATCCTATTTTATGTTACTCTTGGAATGAGGGTGCTTTGAGTTTAGCTTAAGTGAATGACACTTTGATGTTTTTAAATAAAGCAAGATTTGAGATCTTATTGCTTTTATTGATGAAGAAACGAGCTATCTTGTCAATGCACATAAATGAGAGTTATTTGTCTTCAAAGATACATCAAGTTATATAAGTGAATTATCGAGTGGTGACACCACATGTATACATGTCCAATGTGGTACAAAGCTGGATGTTATTGGGTTTGGAGATGCCCCCCACACCCAACTATTTTTTTTTCTCTCTTGTCTAGAAAGATGCTTATATATATATGTATATAATTAGTTCCTAGCTATGGTTTGATCACTGTTGTCTTCTGATGAATAAGATTTACAGAATCTTCTATCCTTAACTCTCTTTCCTCTTTGTACTCCCATGTGCTCAGTCAGCTATTACTTGTCCCGTAGGTGCTTCTAATCTTTATTACGTGGACCACAGCTTGTTAGCAACCACACGCAATGGATAGGAAAATACATAATAACCTTTTCACATTGTGGAATGCATATATTATACAACTGAAAATAAGTCTTCCATGCACATCCCATTCATGTAAAAATGATGCTTTAATGGTGTGGGGGGCGCCCTAACATATCACATGGTTATTTGGCCCACTGGAGGGTTCTTTGACATATTCAAACTGATCGTTTTTGACCATGCATTTTGACTCAACATCTTCGTCATAGATCAATTAAACCAATTTCTTCCATTTACGGTTTGCTTCGTGTTAGATTGCTTTTCTTTTTTTTTTTTTTTTAATGTTCATAAAAAAGTCACCATTTAAACAAGAATATTGGATTATGTAAATCTCAACTAATATTTGTTAGCTCTTGAGTGACATTAGTAGATAAATAAAAAAATAATAATTAAGATTGAGCAAAATGAGATAATATAGAACAAAGTAAAGAGAATGAAATCGGTTGAGCTCGGAAAAGGTTAACAAAAGAAAAAAATGATGGGTAGCGATATTCAAAAAAATGTCCTTTCAATGTAGTAAGCAAACACTGTAGAGAGATCTACGAAAAAAAGAGAGCCATAAGCGACACGTATGACAAAGGAACTAGTTTGGTGATGGAAGAAGGTTTATCAAAAAATTTTATCATTGGAGATGCTTTTGTGGGTAATCCACATTGAGTTACGCATCGCGATAGGCTGCTGTTGGGTCCTGCATGTGATGATTCAATGTTTGAATCGATCTCTGAGGATTCATTCCAGAATGATTTCAGAGTGCACATAGAGGAGAATGAAGAAGTTGATGTTGTGAAAGACAAATTTTAATAGGGGACGAGATGTATGCAAGTTTGTGTAAGCCTTGGAAAAGGGTAGTTACTGTAAAGATTTTGGGTAAATCATTTAGTTATTCATATGTAGCTATCAAGATCAAGCATCTATGGAAGCATGCATGAGATTTAGAAGTCATTATTAATTTGGGGTTTGATTATTTTTTGGTAAGATTCAAAACTAAAGAGGATTGCTTATGTATTCTAGCCGAAGGTTTGGGGGTTATACTTGATCATTATTTAGTTGCAAAAATATGGTCTTGATTTCAGACCTTCTCAAGAAAAGATATCGACTATTCAAGTTTGGGTCCGATTACCAAAATTACCACTTGAATATTATAACAAGGAAGTGTTTCAACGGATCGGAAACATTCTTGGAAGATATGTGAGAACTGATCACGCGACTAACTTAGCTTAGCGTAGAAAGTTTGCTTATATATGTGCAAAAGTGAGCATTGAGAAAGCTTTAGGTCCTAAGTTTCTCATACAAGGCAAGGAACAAATTGTTGAAAATGAGAATCTTCATGCATTTGTTTCTGGTGTGGTCGCATTGGCCATGTTAAGGAGCAGTGTTTAGAGATTAAGCATGATCATAACAAACAGAATCAATCTGAATAGAACACTATACAAGAACACCATCAAATGGACGAAAATCACCAACCTTTGATGAGTAGATAGCCGGGATCATACTCTGGTAGTCGGAGATTCTCCTTATGTTCCATGGATGACTGTGAATAAAAATAGAAATAACACAAAAAAGAAAGTGCTAGATTCATGGAAGGAAGTTGCCAGTACAAGAAAATTTTGGGGCGATTTGAATGCTACCAATAGATTCCATCCTTTTACAAATCATGAAGATTGCGCAGAGTTGGGAGAATCTAGCAATTCAGTGTTCAATAAGGAAGGTACCTCTTGTTGTGTATCTCTTATGTCCAGCCGTTATCTACACATTAACGCTGATTTAGTATTTGTTTCTACCATTTTTGTTTAGTCCGTTCTATCATGACTCTAGATTTATGTCTCTAGGTTCTCGATCTGTTTAATGGCTTAATAATTTGTTCTTCTAAGTCACTTTTGTTTTTTTTTGGGTTAGGATTTGGTTTTATACAAGTAATAAGATCATCATGCATTCAATCATTCAAGAAATTCATGCTAGCATAGTAAAATTCTAGGCTTCCGCTTATGCCTCTAGGTTCGTGTGTCCCATACCACCCTTGCCCTTTGACATTGACTTCCACCCGGAGATTTCACTACACCCAATCAATTTTGCAAATGTCTTGATTTTTAAGGCTTCCCAAGCCCCACTGTACTTGACTGTTCCATACTAGCCAAGCATAGGAAACAAGTTCGTCCAAAGCCACCGATCATTTACCAAATATGGTCCGTTATTATCTGAGTTCAAGATTCTTTTGTACCCCCGAGTTCCTATGTGTCCCATACTACATAGAAACCAAGGATATGAGATCCTCTTGATCTCGTACCCTGACCAAACAAATGTTCATTTTTCACACGTTTTCAATCTCTAACTTATGTCCTAAAAGTTTATTCATGATTCATTGTGCCGCCCTTGGCAAACCCCAAGTCTTTACTTAAGGTCTCTTTCCTAGAGTTAGGTTCTCAATTCTTGGTTTAAAAGTCCTTATATCGAACCTACAATCTTCCATGATACCACCCTTGGCATCTCCCTTGAACTATAGTAAATTCATTACCCTTAGTTTCCCTCTCCTATTTTTTTGTAGGAAAATAATTGCGTTCTTCGACTTTGACTACTTGTATGAGCTGGTAGGACAACCTCAAAGTTAGATGGCGAGACCGAAGTCTGCTTAGCAACTGTGCTTTTTAGAACAGGATAACCCATCTCCCTTTCAATGTTTAGGTTTACTTAGGACAAAGCTTACCCACTATAAGCTCAACTCTTAGTCTTTGTATCTGAACAAAACAGTTAAAAACGTATATCTTGTTTTTTCAAAAAATAATTTTTCAAAATCATTTCAATTTTCAAAATAGGAGGTAGGACTTCTAAATTAAATAAATAAATAGTCTTACTTGACTAATCAATTTCTTATAATTCTTGCCTAAGGCATCTAAAGCCTAGGCTCTGATATCACCTTTGTAACACCTCGCCTCCCGAGACGGGCTCGTGTTACGTTCTTTTTCCTTTTTAAGAGATATCTTGTGTATATAAGTCTATGTATAAAATATTTCATATCTTCATAAATAAAATCCTTTATTTATTTATTCTAAAATTATGAGTACATAAACCCTTACAAGAGAAAATAAATTCAAAACTAAAATAAATTATTTGGTTTGGGCCCACATGCCTTACAATAAAAAGTATTCCTGATAAATAACCTTTCATGTTGGCCGATAAATTAATTTCCTGAAATGAGAAAAATGAGGGGGGTGAGCTAAAAAGCCCAGTGAATCATTCCATCTATTTAATTCATTATTTCAACCAAATAATACAAGCATATCAAACACTTTCAGGGATTAAATCGATTCAGACAATATATTATTTCAATCGTAATTTAGACTGAACAGGGATAACCTTTGTGCTCCAGATCTAGGGAGAGAGATCAATTCTAAAACTCAAACCCATCTCTAGTGGGATCATTGCTGAAACCCGTTTCATTCTAGTGTCAGTTTTGACAACCAGTTCCAATTTTACATGAAACACAGAAAGTCCGTCCCCGTACCGATACGTGATTTAAATCTTATTAATCTTATTTTTGAATATACAAGCAATATAAATAAATATTTCAACATTAATTAAGTATAACATCATAAATTAACAGAAACACCGATTTTTGATTTCTGATGTGGAAGATCGTACGAGACACAACTACAAAGCATACTCTCTCAAGTAGGATAGGTGACATTCAATTTCTAATGTAGAAGATCGTACAAGATGCAACTACAGAGCATACTTTCTCAGTCATGCAATATAATAATTTAAAAACATAAATTAAACTAAGCACGCAAGCAAGCATTATTTAAATTAAAATAATAAATTAAAAGAAAGGGAAAGAACTTTACCTCGAGATCGCTTCCTAAATTTGTGTAGCACTTCATTGCTACTACCTCGCAGGCTATTTACAATAGCTCAAGAAAAGAAAAGGGGTTGAGGGTGCCAAGAAGGAGGCAGAGAGAGAACAAGAGGAATTTCAACTCTTGTTCTAGGATGAATGAAATGGGTAGAGTAGGGGGGTTTATATAGAATCTCAGAGTGTCAAATCCATCATTTTTCATCTTCCTAATTAAGAAAACTTCTATTTTTGCTTAGTTGGGGTTGCTAGGGTTTGAGTATTTGATTTTTAGGACTTTTTCGTATTTTTTTTATTTTAATAGAGAATACTATGATGCATATACACCTATTAAGTATATTTACACAATATTACTACATGCCTAATATTAATTAATGCATATCCATATATATATATATATGCATAATATTAATTACCCAATATATATATATATGCATCAATTAATAAAGTGTCACATATATAGGCATAGACTAATATACATGTGTCTAATAAATCGCATTCATACATACAAAATAATTTGGGGTATTACACCACAATTCTAGGTTCTTGAAAAAGTTGGAAAATAATCTGCTTTTAGATTTCAATGACAGCCTCATATAGAAAGAGATGCTTTGGTTTTAGAATTCCCGCGTGCAAGGGCTTCAAGCTGGCAAACTTAATAAAATATTTTTCAACTTAGGCACTATTGCCCCATGCTAGGAACAAGATCACCTCCCTTCAAATTGATGACATTTGGTGCGATGATGAAGATATTCTAAAAGAACATGCTAGAAGTTTCTATATGAAACTTTTTGATATTGATTCCCCTACTCTGAGGATGGTTGCAGACAATAGCTCAAATGCTATCCTATCAGAGGCTGATAATCATGTTATTATGATGCTGCTTGAGGATGTTGAGATTTTCACTGCTCTTAAGGCTATGAAGACTTTTAAAGCTCCTAGTCATGATGGTCTTCCTCTAGTCTTTTTCCAACAAAATTGGGATATTGTGGGTAAGTCTACCATGTCTTTGATCAAGAGAATTTGGAGTACAAAGTATTCTATTATCAACATTAATTCAAACCACATTGTTTTCATTCCAAAGGTTGAGAACCTTGCTTCTCTTCTTCAGATGAGGCCTATTAGTCTATGCAATGTTAGTTATAAATTAGTCACCAAAGTCATTGTTAATCAGCTTTGTCCTATCTTGCCAAGCTTGTGGGTGATAATCAACACAAATTTATCCTTGGCCGTAGCATGGTAGACAACGTGATAGTTTCCCAAGAGATTATGTACGTGATGCGAAGGAAAAAAGGTAAGGGAGGGCTTATGGAAGTCAAAATTGATCTGGAGAAAGCTTATGACTGCATTTCTTGGGATTTCCTCCATGATACTCTAAGGTATTTCAACTTTCCCGATCCTCTCATCAACCTTAGTATGTCTTACGTTACTTTAGTGACTTTCTTTGTATTGTGAAATGGGAAGTTACCCCTGGTTGCAAGCCTAAGAGGGGTCTGCATCAGGGAGATCCAATGTCCCCAAATCTTTTTGTGCTATGCATGGAACGCCTAGGGCACATGATTCTTGACGCCACATCTTCAAGTAAATGGACTCAAATAAAAATTTCTAGATCTAGTACAAGTGTCTCTCACCTTTTCTTTGCAGATGATCTCATCTTGTTTGCCAAAGCAATGACAAAGAATGCTCGGGTAATGCTTAGCATTTTGAATGATTTCTGTAACTGCTCAGGTGAGAGAGTCAATTTTGCCAAGTCTCCTATGTATGTTTCTCCAAATGTTTGGCAAAACCATGCAAATGATTTAAGTTTAGTTTGCAATATTAGCTCGATGAAAAACCTGGGAAAGTATTTGGGGTTCCCAATTATCCATTCCTGAGTTAATCAGGCTATGTTCTAAAAGATTCTATACCGCATTGAAAGTAAATTAGTTGGTTGGATAGTGGCGCATCTCAATATAGTAGGACGAGTTACATTGATCAAGTCTGTTTTCTCATCAATTTCGGTGTATGCTATGCAATGTTTCAAACTCCCTGTTATTGTTTGCATCCATCTAGATCAATTAAACAGGAGGTTTCTATTGAATGGAAGCTGGGATTGACGTAAGATTTACTTAGTCGATTGGGACACGATCTGTATCACAAAGAAATAGCGCAATCTAGGGGTTCGTTGTACCAAAACGATGAATCTCACTATTCTTAGTAAGCTAGATTGGCGTCTCATTTGCTATGACAAGGTGATGTGGGTGAAACCGCTAAAGGAAAAGTATTTGGGATCTTTTGATCTTCTTCATGTCCTTCCAAAATGCTCTGATTCTTTCATTTGGAAGGGTATCCTATAAGAAGTGGACTACTTGAGGAAAGGTTTGAAATGATGCTTGGATGATGGATCTGCTACTCGACTATGGGATGATTGCTGGTTAAATGAAGGGGTGCTTAAGAGTTTAATTGATTAGCCTGTTCATCCAGATGATCAAAATGCTAAGGTGGACAGTATATCAACCGATCCTAAAATTTGAGCTCTTACCATATTCCTCATCCCTCACATATAATGGACATCATCTAGGCCACTCCTATTCCCCAATTTGATCTAGAAGGTCGTTATATATGAAAATTCTTTAGTATTGGGCATTTCTCTGCTAAATCAGCCCATGATATGCTTGTTGGTGAAGTCAACTTGAGATAAAGTAACTCCATTGCTTAGGTTTGGCATATCCACTATCCTCACAAGTTCAAACTGTTCATGTGGCTCGCATCTCAAAATAGAATTCTTACTAAAGTTTTGAGATACAGGAGAGGCCTGACTGATAATCCATTGTGCAAAAGATGTGGAAAGGGAGAGTAAACAATTTTGCATATGTTGAGGGATTGTCCAAAAGATAGGTACATTTGGTATCTAGTGAATGATAATATTCTTCCTTGGGATTTCTTCCATTTGTCCAATAGTGAGTGCCAAAAGAGTAATGTTATGCCCCATTTAGTTGGTTTAATCCATCAAGATTGGTGTTGTAGATTTCTGGTACAATTTGGATTATTTGGACAGTTCGAAATGAATCCTTAATTCAAGGGGCCCAAACTTATAAGAGAGCCATTTTATACAAATGGGAATTGTTATATGTCTCCCTCCAGGAGGCATGATTTGGCGGTCATAATCTTTCACATGTTGCTCAGTCAAGATGGAATAACTAGAACCACCCTCCACCAGGTTGGGTTAAGATTAACATGGACAACGTAACAAAGGGTAATCTAGGCCTGAGTAGTTTTGATGGCCTCATTTGGAGCGACCAAGGTGTGTGGATTCAACAGTTTGCCACCAAAATAATTGGGAGCTTTAGGGCATTCGAGAAGGTCTGTGTATAGCTTAGGATCTTAACTATTACAAGGTCTGGTGATTGGGAGCTTCATCCCCAAGCTTGCCTCATTTGAGATTGCAATCTTTTAATGAATCAGTAGTGGTAAGTGAAGTTGTAGCATGTCCATCATGAAGGGATTGAGATTTTTAAGCTAACTTTGCCCTCACTAATAGGAATCATCCCCAAGTGTTAGATTACCCTCCCTTGGGTATCTCCCAGTATTTATTTGCTGATGCTAGCAATGTTGTGCTCTTGCGGCCCTAGTGGCTGAGTTTTTCCTATCGAAAAAAAGAGAATGAGATACAAGATAGTTTACAAAGTTTAGCCAATGCCAATGTTTGTGGGGCCGGGTTTCACCCAGATAAATAGTTCCATTATGAACAAATCATACAACTATTGCAACTAGACTGATATAGTGACCAAAACACTAATACGACATTGTACAACTTGGTTCATTACAAAATCAAGACAACTACACTTGTATTTAGGCTTGTTTGCAGACTACTCTAAGCCCTGATTAGCCACCAACGACACTCTAGTTCATACCACGTTGATTAAGAACCTCTTAAGTCTACTCAATTGAACATGACATTTGCAAGGCTAGAAAAATAAGTTTTGTAAAGTAAGGCTCAAGCTCAAAATACATGGGAACGCTAGATTGTAGATAGTGAGTTCTTCTCATGCTTGAGTGATGCTTGAACTTTTGACGCTCCCATGTATTTATATGCAATCAAACATATAACTTCTTAGGAGTAGACTCTTTTGGGTTGACTATTACACATACCATGTGACATAGTTATAAAACATTTGATTGCAAAAATGGTAAGACAAATATTCATGGTTGTTGTGTTAGCTCAAAACATTGTAGAAGCTTATTTTCTTTGCCAAATTGATGAGCTGCATAACTAAAATGAGATAATCTTTTTGCACTTAAAATAGACACGTTATTTAAAATTTAAAAGCTTGTCAAAGTAAATTGCATGATCTTTTCAAAGATGTTTTTCACATGAAACTTGACATTTAACTTCAAAGAGGCTTTCCTTTTAATTTGTGTTCTGAGATGAGCAGAATCAAGGAAAGACAAAATTCCTCTTTCAATTAAAGTGTCCCAAAGAAGAAATATTTTAGAATTTTATATTATTTAAAAATATGGGTCTAGCTGGCTATTATAGAAAGTTTGTAGAGGGTTTTTCTAAATTAGTTGCTCCACTCACAAAGCTGACTCAAAAGAATATACCATTTGTGTGGACCTCAGCATGTGAAGCTGCTTTCATGGAATTAAAGAAGAAGTTGACTACTGCTCCTGTGTTAGTACTTCCACAGCTTGGGAAGGAATTAGTGATATATACAGATGCAGCACTGACAGGTTTGGGTGGTGTATTGATGCAGGAAGGTCGGGTAATTGCTTATGCATCTAGATAGCTAAAGGTGCATGAGAAAATTATCCTGTGCATGATCTGGAGTTAGCAACAGTAGTGTTTGTGTTGAAACTGTGGAGACATTACCTGTGTGGAGAAAGGTTCACACTGTGCTCTGATCATAAGAGTCTAAAATATTTGTTTGACCAGAAAGAGCTGAATATGAGGCAGCGTAGATGGCTAGAATTCTTGAAGGATTATGACTTCACTTTGGAGTATCATCTTGGGAAGGCCAATGTGGTAGCAGATGCACTGAGTAGGAAACAAGCAGAGACTAGTGTAGTAGCTTTTCAGATGGCTCAGGAGTGGCGACTTCTAGAGAGAGTGACTGTGATGAGTATTTTCTTTGTGGAGCCACATGTTGATATTTGTGCTCAGATGCATATTCAGTTGACAGACTCTCATATTCAGGAGATCAGAGGGTTACCGTAGCATGATCCTGATTTGACGATGTATGAGACTTGGGCTGATAGTGCAGATAGAGTTGACTAGCAGAGAGGTTCTGATGGTGTGTTGCGTTACCAAGGAAGGTTATGGATACCTGTTGATAGGGAACTAAGGGCAGCATTGCTTGAAAAGGCACACAGATCTCAGTATACTATTCATCCAGGGTCTACAAAGATGTACCATGATATGAAGAAGACAGTTTGGTGGCATGGGATGAAGAAAGATATAGTTGAGTATGTGCAGAAATGTAGTGTGTGCCAACAAGTAAAAGCCAAGCATCAAAGACCAGGAGGTCAGACGCAACCCTTACCTATTCCAAAATGGAAATGGGAGCATATTACTATGGATTTCATTACAGGACTTCCTAGATCTCAGGGTAGATATGATGCCATTTGGGTTATTGTTGATCGATTGACTAAGTCTGCCCACTTTCTTCCGATGAACACCAGATATTCGATAGACAGTCTGAGCAGGCTATATGTTCGGGACATTGTGAGATTGCATGGGGTGCCTCTATGTGTCGGATAGAGATCTGCGGTTTACATCGAGATTTTGGCAGGTTATGCACTCTCGATTTGGTACCCATCTCCGTTTTAGTACAACATTTCACCCGTAGATCGATGGTCAGACCGAGAGGGTGATTCAGATGTTGGAGGATATGCTCAGATCGTGTATATTGGAGTTTGGTGGGACTTGGACTGAGTATTTATCTTTGTGTGAGTTTGTTTATAATAACAGCTATCAGGATAGTATTGGCATGGCACCGTATGAGGCTTTATATGGTCGACCGTGTAGACAACTTGCTGGTATGAAGTTGGGGAATCACAGTTGTTGGGGCCAGAGATTATTGCAGATCACACAGAAAAGATTAAGCAGATTAGACAAAATTTGAAGAAAACCCAAGATCATCAAAAGAGCTATTTTGATCATCAGCACAAACCTTTAGAGTTTGCAGTGGGTGACGAGGTACTGTTGAAGGTTTCTCCTCAAAAAGGTCAGATGAGATTTGGAGTGAAAGGGAAATTAGCTCCACGCTTTATAGGACCATTTGAGATCCTAGATAAGATTGGTCTTGTGGCATATAAACTTGCTCTACCCCCTCAGTTGGTTGGTGTCCACAATGTGTTCCATGTATCTATGTTAAGGAAATATTATCCTGATCTGACGCATGTTCTAGATTTAACACATTGGGGAGGACACTACCTATGAGGAAAAACCTATTCAGATTATAGCCAGAAGGATACAGAAGCTATGGAACAAGGAGATTCCGTTGGTCAGAGTCAAATGACAATTCCATGATAACGAAGAGCAAACCTGGGAGCGTGAAGATAAGATGCGGGAGCAATTTCCAGATCTCTTCACTACTTGAGGTATGTTCCCTTAATTTTAATTTCGAGGACGAAATTCCTTAAGTTGGGGAGATTTGTAACACTCCGTATTTTAATTAGACACGTGAATTAATTTAAATAGAAATAAATGAGTATAAATACACTTAATTTTATGGATTATGTGTGTATGTACGTATTAATTATATACAAATATTAAAAATACATATTACATGTTTATTACAATAATTATTAAAGAAATAAAATAAATCACGTTGTTTTAAGTTGGAAAAAAATCGAAAAACAAAAAGGATACTTATGGGGGCCTTTTTGAACTGATTTCAGAAAAAAGAGAGAACTGGGGCAAAAATATTAAAAACATATAAAATATAAATATATATATATATATATATATATAATTTGGGGTAAAAGTGGAAATAGTTTATATAAGGTATATGGTTATGGAATTACTTTATATAAGGTAGGTAGTTAGGGAATTAAAATAAAGGTAAAATGGGGAATAAGTTATAAAAGGTTAGCGCACATGGAATTAATTTTCTAAACTGGGGTAAACTTGGAATTATTTTTGGTTATATATAAAAATCACGGCTTTGTTTGTTTTAAAGCGTGATTTTAGTTTTTATTTTTTTCGTTTGTCGACTATAGAGAAGAGAAGAGGGAAACGAAAGAGAAAACAAAAGGGGAAAATCCGATTTCTCGCCGGATTCGTCGCACAAGTAAGCTATTTCTCCAAATTCTAGTTACAAAAATGTTATATAAATCGAGTACTGCAATCCTAGGGGTATAATTTTTGTTGTAAGTAGTGTTTTATAGCAGTACCCAAAAATTGGGTGTTTTCCTACAGTGAGTGAAACTCAACAAAAATTATACCAAAACACTCCTAGCGATAAGTAGATCCCAGATATGTGGTTAGAATGTGTTAGTTTACCCTGTAAATTTTAAAAAAAATACCCAAAGTTTTATAACCTTTGGATAGGTTTTTGGGTATGTTAAACCCAAATAAAACTCTGATTGTGACCTATAGAAATGTAGAGAATGAAAA
This sequence comes from Tinospora cordifolia, assembly GCA_030144865.1. Lineage (NCBI taxonomy): Eukaryota > Viridiplantae > Streptophyta > Magnoliopsida > Ranunculales > Menispermaceae > Tinospora > Tinospora cordifolia. The sequence goes on from JAJIYU010011568.1 coordinate 14,864, forward strand.
TATATACCCATCGACACTAAAATTATGAATTTTGGATATCAATTAGAATTTTGGTGAACAATTGAGCAATGGAGCTTTTAAGAAAAATATATAAAAAAATTACAGAAAATATGATTTAAAAGACTATTTAAGTTATTTTCTGTCGTAAAAATATTTTATATGAGCAAAAAATTAGTTTTATGATTATTGAGATTATTCGAGTCAATGCACATCAATACGTGATGTCTGATGTGCGTGTATGATTAAAAATGAGAAATAAATACGTTAGAAATTGATTATAGAAATGAATTTGAATTTGATTGGTGCTTTTGAAATTATTTTTGATAGGATAATT
>JAJIYU010011569.1:0-15181 GCA_030144865.1 Tinospora cordifolia
TCAAAATACCTATATCTAAAGTTGTGGTAGTAGGGACGTAAATTTGATTAGTAGTTACACATAAATTTAAGGTCATTCTGCCTATTGAGCAGCAGGTTTAACATCTACTATAAATGAGAGAATCCACTTTAGAGAACCATGCCTCTACTAGGCAGTGAGTGGAATGGCCGAGAGTGGAAGGACTTACTAATGCCTGAGAGGGAAGCATTCGTGTGAGAGGGTGTGGACGAGTGGAAGGGAGACTATCGACTTGAGTAACAGAAACATTGGTGAGAATCTAATGCCCAAAAACCTAAAGGTTCCCTACAAGGTTCGTCCATAGGGGGTGAGTCAGGGCCTAAGATCAAGTTGAAAGGCGTAGTTGATGGACAATAGGTGAATATTCCTGTACTAATCCTTGTTGGTCCCGATAGATAGAGGAGGCTAGGTTAGTCGAAAGATAGTTATTAGTTCAAAGACGCAAGGTGACCTTGCTTTTTCAGGGTAAGAAGGGATAGAGAAAATGTCTTGTTTTCATAAAGTATAGACCCAGAAACTAGTTCATGAATACCATCATATCCACCATAGGAGTTGCAATGAAGACAAATGAATACAAAATTTGCTGTCAATAAGGTAGGGATCATCAAAACACCAAACCATCCAATGTATAGACGATTTTCAGTGTTGGTTATCCAGTTACAAAAGCAACTCCATAGGTAGGGGTATAGGCACCCCTATCCCTATAATCTAAGTATTAGTAAGGTAAGAGGTTTTGAATCTTGCCATTTTGTGGGTACTTTTGACTTTTCTTTATTGAGCTTTTGTTTATTTTAATTTTATTTTATAAATTAATCTCTACATTGAAATAGTTTTATTGGCCCTATTAGTCATCTCCTTGTGCGGGGAGCAACAACTGCAACTCTCTTAATTAAAAACAATTAAAAGCTGATCTCTAAGGTATTCCTTAATCAAACTCAAAGTGAAAATTGAGAGGCATCTTTCATAGATTGTATTTCAAGGAATATAGATAATTAATGGATGATTCCTTCATAAGATTTTTGCTCACTCTTTAAGGCTGTGATGTTTATTTTTGGTTTTCTTATTATATTCTTCCTGTTCTAGATTCCAAAGACCTGAATTCTTTTTCAAATACACACAATTCTCATGTTTAACAGTTCTGCTCTTCAATGTTATTCTTTAACCCCAAATCAGATGTTACACTTGGTGTTCCTCGCATCAAGGAGATAATTAATGGGGCTAAAAACATCAGTACACCAATTATTACTGCTACATTGGAGTGTGAGAATGATGTTAAATCAGCAAGGATAGTGAAGGGCTCTGTTGAGAAGACAGTTCTAGGCGAGGTATTTTTATCATGGCATATTTTTTATACAAGTTTTTTTTATAAATGTTGCTGTGTTTTGACATCCCCTTAGCCTAGAAAAGTAGGTGGAGGTTGTATCTATTTTGATAAATTGAGAATTCTAAAGTATTTCTCTTTGACAATATCATAGATATTCCTCATGTTTGTTTGTTTGTTTTTTCTTGTTTTTTTTTTCTTTTTTTTTCTTGGGTAGAACTGGAAAGGAGATTATATTCATTGAATCAACTTTGTGGGATTAGACATCCCTTACAACCTGCTCAACGCAGAAATAGAAATTGTACCACCCTACATTACAAACTATTGCAGTGGATTTTATACAAGATGTTATGCTAGTTTAACGGTCAATCCCCATGCTTATATCCTTTTCCTAACTTCAAAAGATGCCATTCACATAGCAAGCAAAACGACAAACTGCTGCCAGGGTTTGATCAACTATTGAATATTTATCTTCCAACACTCTTCTGGTGCATTCACATAGCAAGCAAAACAACAGACTGCTGCCAGGGTTTGATCAAACTATTGAATATTTATCTTCCAACACTCTTCACATTCCTCCCATACTGCATAGAGTACTGCAAATAGGATGCACTTCCAGTACTTCCGTATTGCTGAGTTCCTAAGGGTGGGCATCACTACTAAACGGCTTTCGTCTGCAGGTGCATTCATCTTTTCATGATTGTTGCTCCATCGCTGTCAAATGTTCTTAGTGAATATGCAACTGCAAAACACATGTTGGACATCTTTCTCTTTTCTGCACAAATAGCACCAAGACGGGGAAAGATACAAGCTAGGAGGCTTCCTCCTTAGCGAATTTCTGCACTGTTGAATCTTTCTTTGGCTGATCAGCCAACCCAAGATTTTGCCTCTAGTGTGAATGGTGGTAGACTAGATTACTTTGGAAGCATGGAGGTGGTCGGCCAAATGAAAAGATTTGCCTGAACATGGGCATATTAAAGAAAGATTTAGAGGTGAAGTTCTCTGAGGAATTAGTTGTCAAGATTTTCCTATCTTCCCTATTCTGCAGTACTACACTTTCTAATTGATTCGACAGCTGTACGACTTCCTGGGCCTCATTCCCTCCCAAATTCTTTTGTAGTTTCAGATCCCATCCCTACTGATGTTGATTTCCTGCCTTCAACCTATATGGAATGAAGCTATGGCTGCTTCATGAAGAGCAAACATTCTATAGATCCTTAGGATTTGAATCTGAACAAGTTAGGACCAGACCAATGATCTTCCCAGTTAATTATTTTGCCATTGCCTACTCTCAATCTTACTTGTTGTAGGAACTATGGATAGATTGAGTGGATGAATTTTCCATGGCCTCTTGTAAGTTGTCATCGGGTGAATATAGCAGCCTTAGTACCATTATTATTTACTTCTTGAATACTTTTACTAGTTTTTGCGCATGGCATCTCATTGTTATTATAAAATGACCATACTCACTTCTCTGCTATTGCCTTGTTCCTAATGACCATACTCACTTCCCTTTCTTACCTTCATTATTCTTCCATAAGAATGCCCTCTGTCGTATTATCAATTTCCTCAGCTAACTTCTCAGGCATCTTGAAATAGACGTGAAGTCGGTGGATATAGCTTCTAAGACAGTGTTTTAGTAGGAGTGGTTGTCCCCTCCATGATAGAAAACTGCATTTCCATCCTTCTCTTTATAATCTGAACAACTGGTTTCCAAAAGGAAGTTTTCCTTGGGTTTCATCCTAGTAGAAGTCCTTTGTATCTTAAGGGCCATTTACCTACTGACACTCCCATTGATTTTGTTGCTGCCTAGATAAAGCTTCTATTGACTCAGCCCCCCTTCCTTTCTTCTACCATATGACTGAAACTCTTTCAACTCCCTTGCTGGGCTTGCGCCTCTCATAGGACCAAACTTTACCCTCTTCTTCATTTGGTCTTCCTTGGCTGTTGAATTTTTCATTGCCTCTTATAAGGCTTTCATTCTTTTGGAAATTTTGCTCTCTGGCCCAACTTAAGTAGGCTAGTTGAGGATAGTCGAGCTTTGATGGGAGCAATGACAACCGAGTCAGAGAACGAAGTTGAGATCTTCACCAAACAATACAAGATCAATCCAACTAATTAGCTTGAGATACGCCATACAACAATTTAGAGAGACAAGACGGAATTGACTAGTGGGAGGAAAATGACAAAAGAGGAGGACACAGTATTGGAGGAGCAGTAAAGGAGGCTTGGTCTACAAACAACAAACCTTAAATACGGGGAGGAGGTAGCGAGAGTGCAAGAAAGTTATCACTATAATGAAAAGGTTTTCAAACATTGATATGTAGGACGAAGAAACACACCATTTGGAAAAGGTGATTGTAGAATATGGTGGAGATCCAAAGTAGGCGATCTCCCATGAAAGGAACAAATGAAATAGAATAGATGCTTCTAGAAGGTGACATGGAGGAATGGGAAGTGGGATAGACAAATGGCAGAAGTGTCTGGGCCAAGAGGCCCAACATGTGGAAAATAAAGGCAAAAGCCAAGCACATGTACGAACAAGTCCACGAACTGTGGGCCTTAACGAGGCTTGACAAGGATCAAACCTAAAATCAATAGAGGAAGGAATATAGTTTGTGGACCTAATACTTATGGATGTTCGACCACGGATGGGAGTGTCTATAGCTGCTAGTGACAAGGAAGTTGGAGAGGAGTGTATACCCATAGAATGAACATTCGGTTTTGCCTCCACTTTCGATCTTCAAATATCAGAATTAATTCGATGTGTTCGCGAAATTTGAGAGAATTTTTGTAAAAATTTGCTAACTTAGGGAACTTTAGAAAAATCTATTTAAATGCTAAGATATGCAAAATTTCTATTAAAAATGTTGGAAACAAATATAAATTAATATATTTTACATATAAAAGTATAAATATAATAGTCTTGAACATATATTTTAACATTAACAATATTTAGTGTTTATCGCACATGTTAAAACTTTTATATTATTTACTTATGTATTCCATAAATTTCACCATAAATCACTGAAGTTTTCATGAATTTTGGTGAAGTCTTTAAAGTTTTTGCGAATTTCGTCGTAATCTTCAAAGTTTTCACGAATTTCATCGAACTCTTTTGTTGAAATTCGGTGAATTTTCATTCTTTGTTTGCTACTTTAGATTCTAAAATGCTTAACTTATTTTATTAGTTTATTGTTTAAGTGTATTTTTTTCAATCTTGTTTTGTAAGAAAATAGCTTTGAAAACACTTAAATTTTATTTTGAAACTTTTATCTTATTTCAACTTTGTTTATTTATTTGCTTCTTTTTTTTCTTCTTGATAAAGCATGTCAAATGATTCATAGTTTGTTAACTTGTTAAAATTTTAGCATTTATTTTGCTATGTTACTTGATGTAGTTGAAAATAATATATAATTAGTAGTATTTTGAATTTTTTATTGATAAAATAACTTCTTCTTTTTTAAAAAATTTTATGTTGAATTTCACCTAATTTTGTAGAACTTTCAATCAATTTTTTGCATTTTTCAATTAAAAGTGTAGATTATTTGCATATTTCTTGAATTTTATTGAATTATTTTAGAGAACTTTTGTAACTTCGATTTTACCTCCATTTCCCACTTCGATGGTCGAAAAAGGGGAAATAATTCGTGAAAGTTCACCAAATTTCAGGGAATTTTGAAACCATGTGTATACCAAATAAGAATAGGAAACCAAATTTTAATAGTAGGGAGTGGTGATGAGGTTCATTTTTGGGAGGAGGCGTTGTGGATAACTGTTGCCTTTACAAGGCTTTTCCCTAGGTTGTATTGTCAATCAAGAGGTCATCAATGTCTGATTATTTTCTTCAAGGAGTAGATTGATAGTGCAAGGATCATTCAGTGGAACTTTCACTTGAGGTCTCATTGTAGTCGTCATTGCGGTGAAGAAGAAGAAGCGCTCCGGGTTTTGTTGAGGGATTGCGTGTTGTAGGATAGAGAGGATTTCGGAAAATTCTCTACTAAATTCTTTTTCTTTTCTTTGGTGGATGCTTCCATTCTCAGTTCCTTTCCGCATATTCCAAAAGATTTGGAAGGCTCTTATTCCTTCTAAAGTTAAGTTTTTCACTTAGGAGGTGGCCTTAAGGAAAGTCAATATGGGAGAAATGCTTCAAAAGCGGTTTTCAAATATTTGCCTATCTCCTTCCTATTGTCTTCTGTGCAAGCAAAGCAACGAGTCTATTGATCATCTTTTCCTTAGGTGTTCCTTTTCCAATCATGTTTGAAGAAGGTAGAGGAGGCAGTTTTCTCCTTTCGTTGAGGATAGTGAGCTAGATGTGCAGTTTAATGTTTGTTTGTTTTGGGTTTGTTCAAGGTGGCGCCGTCATTGGATGGTAGCCAGGTTAGTAGTGATTCAATGTTTTGTGGGGAGAGGGAGAGAGAGAGAGATGCTAGGATTTTCGAGGATAGGGTCCTATCGCCTATCCAGATATGGGGAGAATCATTGTCACTTGTTGTGTGTTCTTGGATCAACAATAGTTTTTTTTTTTTTTTTTTTTTTTTTTTTTTTTTTTTTTTTTTTTTTTTTTTTTTTTTTTTTTTTTTTTATTTTTCTATTTTTTGTTTTTTTTTTTTTAATCTTTAGGGCACTCCATTTGGGCTGGCTTTGAGCATGGGAGAATATTTTGTAGTATTTTGCAATGTTTTGGGGGATGGGTGGTGTGGTTTTCTTGATTGAGGTTGTTTTGGGTGTGTTTTTGTTGTTGTATTCTTCTTTTAAATCAATAAATCTTTGTTTCTTTTAAAAAAAATATTAAGACTTAAAAGGATTAGCCTAAAATGGCCTTCCAAAATTGAGTGTAAGGACTGAAACTAGAGTTCCTACTATGACACTTTGTAAGAAAGTTTTGCAAAAATATTTGAGTCATCTAAACTTGTGGTTACCAGTCATATTAGCTTGACAATATTCGCTAAAAAGGATGATCACATATATCTTCTGACAATGGTGGATTCTTTTTTGTAGATGTATTGGTTGACTGCTTGAAGTAACATTGAATAGGACAATGTTCTTTGAAAAGGGTAGCAATTAATGACTATGAAGTAGTTTTCAAATAGAAACTTGGCACAATATGAGCAATGAACTCTGCTCATGTTTCTGTGGACTGGAAGTTGAAGAACTTTCTTTTAAGCCTTTTCACAGAATGCTTAATTGTCATTGTCCTTGGAGAACAAAATAAATTTGTCGAACTACTCTTTGGCAGAAGTTTGGACTGTAACATTGAGTTTGGGGAGTATTACTCATATGGAATACAGTAAAGTTATCAGGTGGTTTAACTCTCTTCTAATCCATGTGTCTTTCTTGCTTCTATTGTTTTTAGGACTTCTTATTCTTTCCTGATTAATGTTTCTCAAGTCAACTCCATTAAGCCTTTTTCCAATTATATGGGGATTGGCTATATGAATCTGCTTCATTTACTATCTAGGGCTAGGTAGATGTTTAGAATACAAATAATTGATCCATCTTAATCATTTCTATTGATGTTATTTTAGGTCTACATTTACCTGTAAAATTATTATGGACTTTTTTTTTTTGGAAGAGAAACTAATTATTACCATGGACTTTTTGAAGATCATGCTTCCTACTTGTAGCTTCTAAAGGTCTTTCTTGTACATGTCAGATCCCTATTAATTAGTTTTCTTTATTGTTATATTTAGTAAAGGCTACACTACCATTTATAGTGTATTTTCATGTTGTAAATTTCGATAGACTAAATTTGTTTACATGTTTGCTCTTTTGCGCAATTTTTTATTTCATATAGCATAGACAACTGGACAGTGGTTTCATAAAATTTTTTCTTTCAACTTCTATGGAACGTATCAATCGTATAATACTCCCAAAGTAGTCCTAAATTTAACTGTCAAGCTTTAACTCTATTATCAAATCCTCACTTATTTCATCTTTTGATTAAAAATAAAAAAAAGTTTATCTCAAATACCTTCTAATTAAAAATGGCCTCAATGACTTCAATTGAAAAAAAAATAATATTTCAAATAATCAATATCAATAACAAAAAAAATAATAAAATAATAATTCAATTCAATATAGAAATTAAGTGAACAAAATATTAATAAATATTAATAAATAAAACAAAATAAAATATAAAATAGTGAAAAAGGCAAAGTAAAATCAAAAGCATGGTATGAGAATTAGCTGAATTAATTAGGTAATTTGGACAATCGAAGTGAAGTTCGCTTCTAATTACAAAATTACAAAATTTTGTCGAAATCTACGAAAAATTGGCGAAGTTCACTTAAAATTAAAGTTTTGAAGATTTTTTGTAGAAAGAAATTGTATAAAAGTCGTGAAAAAGATCATTTTTAATGAAAGAATTTATGTGGTGCTCAAAGATTTTTTAGTTTAATTATAGAGATTATATAAAAAAAAATTATTTTCTATAAATGAAAAAGATTTAAGGCGAGATATGTATAACTAACGAGTAGCTATCCAAGAGAAAGAAGAAGAAACTGTAATTGGGAAGAAGAGACGATAGAAAGAAGAGTGATAAGAGAAAAATAAGCTAAAAGCTTATGAGGAGAGATGTTGAAAGAAGAAAGAGAAAGTAAAATCAAGGTTTATATTTGCAAGACCATTAGGGTTTGACGATAAATTTTTCTTTGTTTCTTTCTTTTCTCTAATAATTTTAATTTACCACGTGCGATGTGCATAAAACATTGTTAATGTTAAAATAAATGTTCGAACCCATTATATGTATACTTTTATATGTAAAATATATTTATTATTTTGTTTTTGATATTTTTAATAGAATTGTTCATATTTTAGCATTTTCATAGTATTTTTTTGAATTTTTCTAACTTGGTAAATTTTTACATAAATTCTTTCGAATTTCTCAAACTCCTCAAATTAATTCTCATTTTCAAAGGTCGAAGTTTAGGGTGAAGTCGAATTTTCGTTCCTTGATCAGAAGTGATGGTAATAATAATACAAAAATTGAAAAAAAAAAGTGTGTTTAATTTAGTTAGTCCTAGCTTTAAGAGGAGATCATATAACAAAATGTAAACGATTCTTTCATTTCCTCTGGTCAATGGTCATCCAACAGGAGTTTCAGTTTAAATACCAGTATTTTAGCCATAAATCTGATAAATCTAAGTGTAGTGGTTGGTGTATTGATCTTTTTTGAACAGTAAGTGTGCAAGTTGTTTATTTCAAGAGTAGGTTAGATCCAACCAGTTGTGCTTTTTTCCTTTATAACTTTGAAGGAATAGTGTACAATCTCGCGAATTATGTCTGAATATATTAAGAAATCATATGTACAACACAAGCAAAGTTGGAGCAAATCCAAAACTGGAGATTTTAAGTGTCATTCTACTAATTACTTTGCTCCACAGGTTGCGAAAAGCATGAAGATTGTTCTAACTTCAAGACAAGCATCAATTGTTGTTACACTGGACATGGAAAGGATACATGCTTCACAACTTAGAATATCTGCTTACAGTGTGAAACAATCAATCTTACAATATCCAAGAATAAAATTGAAGACACAGGTAAGAAATTTCTGCTCCATTTGAATTGTTGTCTTCAACTACCAAGTCTCCAATTACTTCACCCTTTTTTTCCTTCATAAGTTTCTTTTTGCGAATTTCTTCTCAAAAAAGGCATAAAGAAAGGCATCATGGCTCAAATTATTTGCGCATTTTTAGATTTTGTTTTTCTTATGTTTATGTTTAACAATAAAAATGTCTAATTTGTATCAATTTATCAGCACATTGAGGTCTTGGATGATAGGAAGTTGAGAATACTTCCATCTGAGGCTGACAGAAGTAAGCTTCAGTTTGAGCTGCACTCCCTTAAAGCAACACTTCCCAAGGTCATTGTGAAGGTGTGACTGAACTCTGATCTTGGTCTCAAAGTTGCTTAGGATTTATCATATGGATTTCCAGAATTTTTTGTTGGAAACATGGAAATGGTTAGGTTTCAACATCATATTCTTTTGTACTTTGATGCGCAGGGCATATCTACCATTGAGCGTGCAGTCATTAACAAAAACAAAGAGAAGTACAACTTGCTCGTTGAAGGGTCAGCCTTTAACCTTATTGAAACCTATCAGTTTTTCTTTTCATATTGGATTTACGCTGAAATTATGATAGTTTGCATTTAGGAGAGAACTATATGCCTTTACCACTTCTTGTTTTATAATCTCTCATTAACTGGAACAAAAACTGATGAAGGTTTTCTTCCTTTTTGTTTGATGGGCTAGGTTCATATTGTTTTTCCTGCTCTACTTGTGTCTGGTCTCCCATATTAAAGTCTTAATATTTAGACATGATTATATTTTATTTGACCCATTAGAGTATTGGCAGTGTGGTTGGAAGGAGGGACTATAACCAAGAAGCTTGTGGATTCAACTCCCTACCCTCCCTCTTGAAATTCTTCAAACTCTTCAATGGGCGTGGGGGCCTTCTTTTGCCTTGTGTCTCTCAAGTCCTGGCTTTATGGATTAGTCAGATCATAAGGGAAGGAGACCATGGCCTTAAAAAAAAAAAAAAAAAAATCTTTATATTTTATAGTTATCTTATGTTGTGTTAGTGCAAGTCAATCATGCTTATTTCTTTTACTAATCTTATTGTAAGTAGAGACAGCCCAAAGCTTCTTGTGTTAATGTCTCCTTTCTCTCCTCCACACCCCCACCCCCCCCTCCGCCGCCGCCCAAAAAAAAAAAAAAATCATTAGTGAGGAGCCTATTTATTATCATAAGCTAGATAATTCATATAGGAAGAGAAATTACTTAAGTTCTGTGTTTTCAAGGCTGTGACTGGTATATGCTTTGTCCATTTCACCTCAAATATAATGAATAATGGAATTTTTATATGTGAGCTGCTAAATTCACTACTATATTAAAAAGTAAAATTGCCAACTTTTCCTTAATTTTCAAGTGGACAAGATTGGCAAGTGGTCTCAGTGGGAATTGGGCCATACTTCTTGTTATCATTGTTATTGTATTTTAAGTATAAGGGCTGGTGTAACAAAAAAACATGTTAAACTAAGTAGTGCTTCATTCTAACAATGTGCTTGAAGCTTGGTAATATCAACATCTGAAAACTGTCTACCATATAAGAACTTACAAGAGAAAATGCTGGGCGAATCCCGTGTTTCACATATCCTCTGGAATTATTGTTGAGGATGGTTTTTCTTTTTTTTTTTTTTTTTTTGGGTTTTCTTTCACGTGATTTTATTTTGAATGTATATGCTACCTGAAGAACGAGAACGATGGATGGGATGGAGATGGTAAGAAAGAAAAATGAGGAAACTTGGAGATATATTACATGGTTCTATTATCTACGAAAAGTTGGGGCCGAACCTCCTATGTTAGCTAGTAAAACTAGGTTATCCTTAAAGTGCACCCTACCAAAGTTTCACATAATAGCAGAAGTATGCTATTCTTCATTTGTCAACTGTTAACTGTCAGAAACTTGAAAGAAGGAAATGAATATGTAGAAATTTCTTGCTTGGTGCATGTTGTCCTATGGCTGGAATTTGGAATCCTCTGGAAACTTCTTGTGTAAGTCCAAAAATCCTTTCTTCTTTCTCATACAACTGAAATTCTTTCTCATTCTTTGTTCTATCTGTGGAATCCTCATGTACCTTCTAAAGTTAAAGTGTTCGGCTGGATTTTGGTGCATGGGAAGACTAATACTTTGTATTTGCTTCAGCAGAGGTTGCCTCATTTATATATGTGCCCTCATTGTTGTATTCTAATTGGGACTCCATTGACATTTGTCTGGCCAATGTTTGCTGGCTTGTTATGTGCGAAGTGGTGGATTTCTAAAGGTGAAAGGATCTCAATGTCCTCGTTCATAGAGGATTGTTTTTCCTTCCCTATAGTTTGTGTTGTCTCTTGTGGTAAGAAAGTCTTTTTATACCATCTTTTGCTACTCTTTGATGCATTTGGGGAGAGACGGATAATAGGGTATTTCCAAGAGTGTAAAGACGAGCTGTCACTCTGGGAGGAGATTCCTGTGGCTGCTTTGTCTTGGGTTCATGCTGCCAAGTTGTCTATCAACCTTTCGATCTCTGATTGGTTGGATGATTGGTCTAAGTGTGCAGATTCTTTGCAGTTTTTTTTCTTTTGCATTGTTTTGGTCAGTTGGTGCTTTTGGTTTTGTTTGGTGTCATAGTTTGTTTGTTATTTTGTTATTATTATTATTATTATTTTTTAAAGAAACACTATCATTCATTGTTATATAATTGAAAACACCCGTAAAGAAATATTATTCCCCCTCTCCACCCTCCCCCCCACAAGCCCAATGGGCGCTAAATTACATTTCCTCACTCTCTTAACCAATCTGACAATGAATAGTTTTTTTGTTCGTTATTGTGGGTTGTCTTTTATAATAAAATATGTTGGTTCTTCTCAATAAAAAAATGCTATTAAAATGATATGGAAGATGTAGCCCTGTTTTGTTTACGAACCTGATTGTGCAAAGATTCACATTGTCAGAACAAATTTACTAGCAGTTATGACCACTCCTGGAGTTGTTGGGCGTAAAACAACAAGTAATCATATCATGGAGGTCAAGGAAACACTTGGCATTGAAGCTGCAAGAGCATGCATTATCAGTGAAATACAGTACACCATGGCAAGCCATGGAATGAGCATAGATATCCGTCATATGATGCTGTTAGCAGATTTAATGACATATAAGGTGAGTTATTCAGTCTTCTAACATATACATTAGGGCATTAGTACCGAGATAGGAATCTCAATCGCTGCCAAATTTAATATTTTGAATGCAGTGTGTAATACTGATATGTTTGTGTCTTGTAACAGGGTGAAGTGTTGGGAATCACAAGATTTGGCATCCAGAAGATGAAAGAGAGTGTACTGATGCTAGCATCATTTGAGAAAACAGCCGATCATCTGTTTAATGCTTCATTTAATGGGAGAGATGACAAGATCGAGGGAGTTAGTGAATGCATCATTATGGGTATACCCATGGAGATAGGGACTGGAATACTTAAAGTTAGACAAAGGTGCGTAGATATAACTGTTTGTTATTCTGGAAGCATAAATACCCCAGAACAATCTCCCTCTCTTTTCCCTTTTCCTAAAATGAAATAAAATAAATGTGGCTATCAAAAGTATGTTATCTGTGTGTGCATTTTTACTGTTACAGTCATTATAACTTTGGAGGAGGTCATTCATTATCATTTTAATCTGCTCCTCTTTTCCTAATTGTTTGGTTCAACAGTTTTGATCTTCATTTTTGCTTTGTCATTCAACTCGTATGAATTTATCTAAGTTGTCTTATATTAGGTTTCTTTTCTTGAGCAAGATCCTAAGAATTCAATCAAATCTTTAATTAGGATTTTTGATAATGATGACTGAAAAAATGTAGAATTTTGGAATTGACTAGTCAACCGCATGTTATGAAATGGAAAAGAAAAACATTTATTCATGTTAAGCATAATGCTTGACCTTAAAATACAAAGTATTCCTTCCTATGTTTAGTATGTTGACTTTTGGTTTTTGATAAAGTTTTTATAAAACATTTATTCTTTAGTTGTTAGTTTTTATTAGGCCGCAAATGGTAAATTGTTTGAGGTGTATGTTGTAGGAGACCAGCTTAAAGAGTGGGGAAATTTTGTGTCGTTTTTTAATGGGATCCACAGGGTGGCCCAAGTTGTATAGCTTTCATACTTACACGTATGTAAAATACTTCTTAATGTCAGTGTTTTGTTTAAAAATAAGAGAAAAGATCATCTTCCCTATTGTGAAGTTTATAATGATCTAATTATTGGTGAGGTTGAGTTCTTTAGTGAGATAGCTATCCTACAAACATCAATATACTAAAACTCAATAGCCTAATGAGAAAAGAGTTGTGCAAGATGAATGCCTGTGGGTGATATAGGTTGCCCATTTTTGTTATTTATTTGAAAATAATATGGTCTAAGTGTTCCACGAATTTTGATGAAATTAGCGAATTAATTCAGTAAGTTGGACAATGGAAGGAAAATTCACCTGCAATTGTAAAATTACAAAATGTTATTGAAATATTCAAATAAATTAGCCAAGTTCATCTAAAATTGAAATTTCCTCAACTTTTGAAAAAAGAAATGCAAAAAAAGCCATGAAAAATGGCATTTTTATGGAAGAATCTCTATGCTCCATAGAGTTTCTTCTATATAATCATAGAGATTGTAAAAAGGACAAAAAATTATCTATCAATGAAGAAGATTGAAAGCCAGATGTGTGCATCTGGCGACTGGCTATGCAAGAGAAAGAAAAACGAGTTATAGCTTGGAATAGAGATAGTAGAGAAAATAAAGAGGAGAGAAGAATAAATTAGGAGCCTGAAAGGAAAGCTTATGAAAGAAGATAGAGAAACGAGATTGTTTGTTATAGTCGGTAGAGAAGATCGTAGTTACTTGCACTTGTAGTGATTTGTACGACCATTAAGGTTTGATGATAGGTTTTTCTTTTTTATTTTTTCTAATAACATGTTAACATGTGTGATGTGCATTAAACATTGTTAATATTAAAATATACGTTCCAAACCATTATATTTGTACTTTTATATGTAAAATGTATCTATTTATATTTGTTTTTGTCATTTTTAATTTAAATTATGCATATTTTATCTTTTATATAAAATCTATTTGAACTTCTCTACATTGGCAAATTTTATATTCAAATTTCTTAAACTCTTTGAATTAGTTTGGATTTTCTAAGGTTAAAGTTTGGGGTGAACTCGAATTTTCGTCCCTTGGACAACAGTCTAACTAGGCTTTGTATTCAAAGTTCTGTGAGCTTTTGTATTGACATTATTCATTGTGAAAATATCATCTCCGACAAACATGTGCTTGTATTAAAATTTCAGCATTGTTTAAATAGTTATCAAACTAAAGTAATCTAGTTGCATGTCTATGAATCATGTTTATGTATGTGCTACTATAAAAATTCAAGAATCTGACAACCATGGCGTCATGATATTGGTGCTTTTGTATCAATTTTCCTTGGATTTAGAGAAAAGGAGGGAAAGTCTTAATTTTTCGATCTCCAATTTTTCTTGGACGGAAGTTGCTTGAAATGCTTTTCATATGCTGGGAAAGAAAGATCATGCTGAAGGATTGGGAGAAATTCAGATTCCAATTAGGCCAACATTCTTTAGAAGGCAGTGTAATGAAATCAGCTTTTTTAGGCTCTTGGTGCACACATCTGATTGGAAAGCACTCTCTTATAGATATTTATATGGATGGGTTGTGTTGGAATTGTGTAGCTTTTTCAATTGAAACATCAAATATCATCCCTTTCTCATTCTTGGAGTTGGCAGATTCAATATATGCACATAGAAAACCATTTCTAATGGATATGTATCCCCTCAGTCCCGGCACATGCACATTAGGTGTCTAGAATCATGAATTAGAAGTGAATTGATGGGGTCCCGCATGAATTGAATCAGTACTGTGTATTCGGGATTCAATTTTTAACTGTACATTAATTAAGATATTAGAGGTATAAGTATTTATAGGTGTGCTCCGAATTGATGGATGACTTATCAAATTAGTAAATGTAGGATTTGCGGATTCAAATCAGGAATTTTTTTCAATCTTTCAGACACACACAAGAACTAGACAAAGTTGGTCTAACAAAAGAAAGATAGCTCCTGAAAATTAGGGATTCTGCTGGCCAATTATGCATTGTCATGGTTATTAGATCAAAATCAATTCTCCAAGTCATTAAAGGTGCAATTGGATTCAAATCATTAATGGAATTGTAAATTGTTAAAAAGAATTGTAAATAGTTATAATAAAATTTTAAATTATTATTATTATTATTATTATTTT
>JAJIYU010011570.1:0-15189 GCA_030144865.1 Tinospora cordifolia
GATTTAAAAGTTCAGATTCCTACCTTAGATCTTTAATTTCTCCTTGAATCAGCTCTGGATCGCCTCTCTGGAATTCTGGCTCAACTCAGGAACTTTCTGTGCGTGAAATGATGAATTTAGGGCTCAAAATGGCTTAAATTTCACGTAATGACCGCGGTTGGCACTTTACGGACCGCGGTCACCACGGTGACCTAATTTTTTCGAGATTTTGCACTGTTGACCGTGGTCATTCTCTGGTGACTGAGGTCACCATCATGGTACCCCCTTTTTTTCATGCATTTTCAACATTTTTCCCAGATTTAATCATCTAAACTTATTTTATTTCCTTACTATATCATATAATAGTCATTTAAAACATGTTTTCACACATTTTTATATTTATTTCATGATTTTTAAAATTCATTTTTGAGTTGTATGCATTTGAAAACTTTGGGGTGTTACAAAGATGCTCATAGAACTTTCCCATTTGGTCTCATTGCTTACTCATCATAAAAACCCATAAGGCATGCTTTCCATTCTCTCTTTGGACGTCCAGCTAGAGGAGTACCTTATCAGATTTGAGAGGACACCAAATAATAGTCACAGATGCTTATCTTGGGTTCAAGGAAACTATCTAAACTGGTCTTAATTCAAAGAGGATGTTCCTTAAGAAAGAGTGCTCTCTTTTTGGCGCCAAACATGGAGAAGGAGAGTTCCCTTCTTTGAATTTTTGTCTCATTCTTAGTGTATTTTAGCGATTTTCTTCATCGAATTCTCACACTAAGTGATGGCTAGGATTAGGGTGTGAGCTTGGTTCATTATTTAGACACTTTCTAATTAGGGTTGCTCACATGTGTGCACGCACACACTCTCATAGGTGGACTTTTTTTGCATGGTGGTGTATGGTGTACATGAGATCATTCATTCATGGTTTCTTATTGCTAAGTGGGAGGTCTCATAGGTGAGGTATACTAAATCATTTGTAAGGCACATAGGATCATTTTACGTGAATTCAAATAAGGGAAACATCCCATTAAGGTTGGATAGGGTGATGGTACACATGATCATGGTGTTCCACCCATATGACTTGCACATGCTTAGGGTGACCATGACTTCATGGGTTCACAAAAATTAAGAATTTCAATATATGGTTTAGCTAATTTAGTTTTCATTTACTTTCCTTATT
This sequence comes from Tinospora cordifolia, assembly GCA_030144865.1. Lineage (NCBI taxonomy): Eukaryota > Viridiplantae > Streptophyta > Magnoliopsida > Ranunculales > Menispermaceae > Tinospora > Tinospora cordifolia. Next base: position 1,166 of record JAJIYU010011570.1, read on the forward strand.
TAGAACCCACTAAAGGCACTATGAAATGAAAACCCAAATCTTGGCCAATTGTCTTTATTTTTTAATATGTTATTTATTTCGTTAGTTCATGTCATCTCGTTTCGTTTTGGGTCATTTCCATTGTCTAAAGTGCCCTAAATGTCAATTCTTTCTAGTTTGGACTCCTTGAAGAGCGTTTGGCAAATGAAAACTGTAACATCTCAAAAAGTTCATATGAAATTTGAATTTTTACTTAGAAAATCATACAAAATTGACGGATAAAAATTTTGGCAAGTCATAGTTTATCCAAATGAGGAATAAAAATCAATTTAGTGGATTTGTGGAAGAAAATATATGAATGTAATATATATTATGGGATATCATAGCCAAAAATACAAGGATATATGCAATTTTTTTATGAAAACAAGATTAGAAAGTCAATTGGGATCAAGATTTGGAAAAATCCGAAAAGAAAGTAAGAAACTCGGCTGAAAAAAAAAAAAACTTAATACACACAGCACTTGAAGAGAGTTTTCATTAAAAATCCAGGAGAGTTTCGTTGATTGCGAATGATATCTGCACACAGCACTCGAGGATCATCCAACTGTCTAGATCAAAGCCGCGTTAGTTAATCGCGAACCGTGTTGCACTCAGGAAGATCCAACGATCCGATCGGAGACGTTTTTTGGATTGATCGCGAACTGTTGATGCACTCAAGGAAATCCAACGGCCAAGATCAAAGGCTCTGATTTTCGTTGATCAATCCAAGATTAATCTGATGGCCGAGATTAAGGGATCCAAAATTAAAAACTAAAATTACAGAAAAAAAAAACGAAAAAAATTAAAAAAAAAATCTGAAAAAAGGTTTCTAAATTCGAAAATTATTTCTAAAATCTGAAAAAAAATTGAAAAATACTTATTTTACTCTAAAATTAGAAAGTATGAAATTAAGGAGAATTAGTGTGTTTTATTCAAAGAAAAACTTAAAACTTTCTATTTTTCTCCCTTTGAAAACCTATATAAATCCCTTAGGCTCTTAATTTTTCATTCCAAAAATAATAGTTGAAATTGTCTCTTATTTTCTCTAAGCCTTTTTCCTGACACCTCTTCCCATCTTTCCTTCCTCTTAAGTGTGTGTGAGAAGTTCTTCTCTTGAATTAGAGAATTAAGTTGGGCAATCTTCATTGGCACTAGTACGTGGGAGGAATTGCTGCTGAAATTTTGGAAGAAAGCGTCGCAAGGTGGAAGTAATTTCTAAAACACCCTTCTATTCTTATTTAAATTCATGGCATGCTCATTGTTGTGTGTTTTTCACTGAACTCAAAGATTTTCAATTTCAGTTCTAGAATTTTAAATGTTTATTTCAGTATTTCAATTTTAATTCATGTTTGAGAAATCATATCATCCGTGCCATATTAATATCATGCTTAGACTTTTAAATTAAAGTATGATGTATATTTTATGAGTGTTTCGGGAATTGACTTTGTATATTCTGAACTTTAGTTTGCTTTCATATTTTGAAGTTTATTTTATGAGATCATGATGTGAGAATTAATCAAAGACGACGGTGATGATAACCACGTACCATCATAGTGGTCAAGGCGACCCTATGGATGTTCTTTTCATATGAGTTAGGTCATATGGTTTTCAGACCTAAGTACTTGAGGGTCGTGTACCACTAGTGGGTCACCATGTGTAACGGGTTGATGCCGAGTGGGCCCTATTTACTTAGTTAAGACATCAAGGGATTAAAGGCCCTTTTGGTTTGAGACTTGACTTAAACAAATTGTTGTTTGAAACACCTAATGAGTGCAAGTGTTTGAATTATTATTGTGTTATGAGTTTGAATATGAAAGATGGTTGTTTGAAAAGGATCCACTGGGCTATGTGCTCACTCCTTCCTTTCTTATTTTTCAGGAATGTGAAACCCATGGAGCAGTTGAATATGGATAGTTCTTAGACAGTTTCTACCTTATTATTATATTTTTTGAATTTTAGGGCATGTTGCCCAAAGTTTTTATGTTTTTCTACTGAAAAGTATTTTTTTGAAGATTTCTGCTGTAACAATTAGTTCTTTTTGAAAGGTCTAGTACTTTCAATTTTTTTCTATTATAAATAAAATAGTTTGAATTTCTTTATCTCTTTTAATTTGCCTTAATTTTATTAAAGTGAAAATTTTGTATTCTTGAATTTTATGAAAAAGTAACAAGATATTGAAAAAAAAGAACAAGTGAGTGTCACTTGTAAAGTAACACCAGCTCGACCCACCATTTGGTTAAGTCCACTGTTAAGAGAATGGTGGCCATTTACACTGCTTAAAAGATACGGGGGTTGGGGTGTCCCAAAAACCCTAATCTTGAATAATTGTTCTAATTTTTTAGATACGTTGTCCAATTAGTTGGTTCATATTACCTTACTTCGTTTCAGGCTGTTTTGGGTCCCTAAGGGTCACAAAATGAGACTTTTGGAAATCTGCCAAATTTAGCCCCGAAATGAGCCCGATTTCATTTTGCACCCAAATTTCGCTAAATAGACATTGAATTTCATTTCATCAAGTGCAATAGCGTATTACAGGAGGGTAGGCTGTGATGACCCATATTTTTGATACACAAATTTAATAGGTTCGGTGTGTGCATTTTCATATATTTTTTTTGAAATTTTTAATGAAAATATATGAATTTCTTAATTTTTTAATTTTTAATCATTAATTGAAGAAAATTAGAAATTTGAGAAGTATAATTTTTGGGAAGTGAATACATAAATTATAAAGGAGATGTAATTTTTGGAGAAAATATGATTTTTCAGAGTGGTTATTAAATTTTTGGGAAAAATTATTGAATTTTTGGGTTAAATATGAAATTTTTGGAAAATAAATGTATAAACATTGGAATTGGAAGTATGATTAAAGATTTCAAGGAAATTGAGGGGCGATGAGTTAATTAATTAGGAAATGATAAAAAAGTAATAATAATAATATTAAAGGAAAAAATATGTATAATATGTATAATATATATATATATATATATACACACACACAAAAAAGGAGGAAGAGGAAAAAAAGTCACGTTTGGATTCGGCGCACGGGCCCATGCGGGTCGGGCTGGCAGTGCAAACCCATGGCCTGTGCAAAAAATTGGGCACATGGCCTTAGGCTCACGTGAAGTGGGTTCGGCCCGTGGGCCGGCCCACTCGCTTTTGTGACCCAAACGCCTAACCCCCTTCTTCTTCATTTTTTTTGCTTGATTTTCCTGCAATTCCAACCATTTTTCAGTGAGAAAACCAGCAAAATCCATGGTATTGGCCATCCAATCAACCTCTTGACTAGGCCATTGGGCAAGGACAACAAGGCCCCTTGCATGGCAACTCATGAGCCACGTGGCACTCCTTTTTGTCATGCAAGGATGCCTCAAATATGCAACAAAAACACAAGCCTTGAGAAGATCCTCTTTCTATTCTTGTAAGCCTTCTTCAACAGTTTGTATCTTCTTCCTCCTGTATCCATTTCTTATGATATTGGACTCTTTTGAAAGCTCTTACTTTCCTCTACAACACTATGCAAACCCTTCCTCAAATCGCACGACCATAAGAGAGAAAAATGGCCATGAAAGAGGGTTGTTTGACACTATTACAAGTTGGAAACTGCAGAAACTGTGTTGATCCAATCTTTAAGGGATTGGTTTGAAATCCATCCAAAGTCCATTTTTGAGGTAAGACACCTCGTTTTGTTCCTTGTTTTGAATACTTTAATCTCCAATTGATAGAAAACGAAAACTAAGGTCTTATACGTGTTTTGCAAGGAGTTAAAGTGGATTGGTTGTTAACTGTCACAACAGTTCTAGCAAAAGATAGTTCTTGGAAGTTTTTTTTAAGTCAACATTTGAAGTAGTTAGAGACATCCGTTTGAGCCTCGACTTGAGGCCTTTTAAACCTTACATTTGAGGCTATAAGGAGATATAAACCCCAACCCTTAACCCTTTGTATTTATAGTTTTATATTCATGTAAAGATGTCTAGCTACACGTAGGAATCTGGTACTCAGATAAATTTTTAGAATTTCAAATTTGTGCTAAGTGTTGTAGAGTGTATTTGAGAGTGATCATTACCATATTTGCTTACTGTTTTGGGATGAGACTTGAACCTTCAATGTTTTGAGATCTAAGCCTTACAAAATATGTAAGATAGGGCCTTGAATCAATGGAGTAATAGGGATACTTAAGCACTTGAAAATCATAGAAAACTTGAATCATTGAAAAATTTGTTACATGATGGAGAATGTAGTAGACCAATTGACTAACCAAAAATGGTTATTTTGAGTTGATATTTGGTGGAGTGGTCATTGGATATATCAAAAACATGTCCACCAAATTTTTTCCCAATTTGAGTTGGGTAAGGAGGTCAACTAATGCACAAATTGACTTCCCATCACATGAGAAATGACAAATTTGCAAACCCTGTTATTATAATTAAAAACCATAGCAAATGATATCCAAAAATCAAAATATAAAATTCTAGTGATTGTTTAAAAGTCTTAGTTGAAATTCAAAAAGTGTTGCACAAATTTGATACACAGATTGATTGCAGAAAGATCAACAAATTTTTTGCGCAGAAAGAGCCAAAAGCTTGAATTTGGCTAAGTGTTGGAATTTGGAGATTTTGCCCTAATTGGCCCAATTTTGACCTAATTGGCCCAATGTTGAGCTAATTTAGCCCAATTAGACCCAAATTGATCAAGGTGACCAAAATTGACCAATTTTGACCAAGTTTGGCCAGTTGACCAAGTTTGACCGATTTACCAAATTTGACCAAATCAAATTTGGGTCGATCAAGACTAATTAGGGACAGTGGAACAAGGGGTTAAGCCACATTCTAAAGAGAATTAAAATTGAGTTTAAACAATGCAAATTCGAGTGTACAGTGTAGGACTGGGCCGAGTGTCGATGGGATATCAGTGCGTGGGACTCGAGGTGAATAGTTAGATTTAGGCGTTCACTTTAACTTGCATAAAACATGAGTGAAATGGCATGGTTTAAACAATTTCATGTGATTCACATACATCGGATTGGTTTTAAGTATGTAGATGTACACGGGTGATGAGACCATAGGCTCGAGGACCGAGCGCAGTGTTAGGGTACACTATGTGATTGGGATTAGACTCCAGGTCCAAGCGCGAGGCTAGGGCATATGATCAATGTGCCTGGCTTTCGACCCACTCAAGTGACGACACTCAAGGATTGAGTGCAGGGTTACGGTATTTGAGGAATACGCCTAGCTTACAACCTGCTTGAGTGGTTGGTACGCCTGACTTATGACCTACTCAAACGATGACCATAGGGTTGGGTTTACTGACTTAAGACCTTGGCCTAGATACAGTTTTAACTAGCATGAATTTGAAATGTTCTTTTATAACTATTGCATCATTTATAACTGTTTTTACATTATGTCATGCATTCAAGCACTATATCATTTTACTGTTCATGCATACATGTATTGTTCTGGGATGTTGGTTATAGTTAGCATGCTAGTCTTACTACTCACTAAGCCATGTTGACTTTTAGGCTCATTACTCTACTAACATTTCAGGTTCTTTGGTGGCTAACAGAGGGAAAGATTTGGTTATTACCTAGTTTCTTGACGACTCCCTTTCCTTTTCTTGTTTTTTGTAGAGGTTGCTCATTTTTTGTATATGTATATATATGGTCCACTATTTAATTTTTGAACAAGACAATATGTAATGCATGGATATTCAAATTTTTCTGATATCACTAATTATTGAAATTGAAGAAGCTTAACAATGGTTTGGTGAACTTGACATGGTGAGTAAGTTCATTGAGCCACTATGCTGGTTGGGCCACCCTTCGGCCTAGGAAAAGGGTCTCGACAAAATCATTGGAGGAGTGTCATTCAGTGAGATTGAGAGTCATCTACACTCCCAAATCCTTATTAGGTTAATACAAAGTATGGACCGAAAACTTAGGCTCTTCTCAATTCGAATTCTAACTAAGCAAGGCTCATACAATTTTCATGTATCTATTTTGGGCATTACAAGTTTTTAAGTTTTTGATCCACCGACCCATAAACTCATCTTTTCCTATTTAAGGTATAGTCCTACATGTTAGAGAAGTCCAGCGCCTACCTATCACTTGTATTGCGCAATGTTGCTAATAACTAGGCTCCAACACTACTTTTATACCAAAGTTGTGTGTTTTGTATTCCTATGAATCTAGAACCTATGCTATGATACGATTATTTTAACATCACCGTTCCAATCCTCATAGTTGTTGCTCAATTTATTTCTTTGAAACCATTTAAAACTTGAAAACTTATGTGGTGTTGTTGAAAACATCTATCTTTGTAGAAGAAAATACTGTCAGTGGAAACCAATCATCAGTGTTTATTCGAAATATGATGTAATATTTGCACAATGTTTCTAATTACTAGGCTCTGGTATAGAACTACTTCTATACTACAATTATTTTGTTTTTCTATTCCTATGAATCTAGACCATAAGCCATGATATCAATGTTGTAACATCACCTTCCTAATTCCCATAGCTATAGCTCGATTTATTTCTTTAAAACCATTTAAAACTTGAAAACTTATGTGCTGTTGTTGAAAACATCTATCTTTGTAGTGGAAAATATTGTTGGTGGAAACCAATTGCCAGTGTTTATTCATAGACATTAATGCCAAGATTTGCTTCATTTTCTCATGATTCTAATTATTCTTACCCATTGAGCCTGTAAGAGTTTTAAAAATTGTGCATATTCTTGGATAATTATTCATGACAACTTGTTGTGATCAATTCATTTAAAAGTTCCCATTTTCAAGTGGGCCCCATCAAGTTCATTGCCTTTTCTTCTAGGGCATAAAAATTTATATCAAATTTAGTTCATTCATTAGGTTACATTCTAATATTTAGTTCAATGAAATAACCGAAAGGAAGATTAGACAAATTCTCAAATTAAGAATTCAATCAATTTTTGGGGACCTAAAGCGGAGAAAATAAATAGAGTGAGCTATACGAGCTTAGTGAATCATTCAAATTTATAGTTAATCTAACGACATATGTATACACATCATAAATGCAACCACTGCAATACATTAGGTGATACAAACACCGAGTTATTTTTTAGTTAATCGAGGTAGCGTGACTAACCCTAGGTGATTTTTGTACCCTTGGGCAAGTGACCTTGCATGAACATCTCTGGCATCGAGGGTTTTGTGTTTGTAATTCCATTGACCCTTTTGATGGACTAGGAAGTTATGCAAGACAGAATCAATCTTGTACGTTTGATCACATACATGTCTCCTATGTGAGATGTTATTGCGTGAACCATCCATGATTGTTCGTAGACCATTCAATGCTTAAAGTGAGTTATTATCTTTTTATAATGTTATTTTGTGTCTAATAATACAACATATTCTTGATATCATATATTACAATCAATAAGTAGACATTAATATGCATCACATACCAAGATCATTACCGACAAGCATCATAAACAATCGTTTATTGTCTTTTCATGTATTTCATGCAAGTACCCATACATTCATGATAATTTACACAAACTTGTCACTTCAAGTGCATTATATTTTCAGGCATTGATATCAGCACATAGACAATGATTCACGCGAATATTTTAAATCTATCATGCACCAATGAACGTTAATATAACCTACAATTTACCAATCAAACATGTCATCATCATCATAATCACATATTCTAAATTATACTTAAATATTACATCACATAATAATTGGTCTAGACTAATGCCTATGCCATTTCATGTACAATACGTATGTAAATATATTTAGATTGTAGAGAGTAATTCACTACAACACATATGTAATTTCACTATGTTGCAGCGCCCTATAATACACATCATCTATGAAAATGAATAATTTTGAGTCTTGTTGAGTCCCAATAAAGAAAATGATTTGAAATTTAATAACATATAATATATCTTATAGTAAACAAAAATAAACAAAAAAAATAGTGGGAAAAATAAATGAAAATAACAATTCCCCTTAAGATCCTTGATATTCACATGTAGTTTTAGATAAATACTTACAAAAATTTCCCATGGATGATGATTTTTGCTGCAAAGAAAATATATATGCGACAACCCATAGTTTTTCTATGCAATTAATGGGTTCAAGACATGTATTTTTCTGAGAATTTTTAATGAAAATACGTGAATTTTCTCAAATTTTCCTATTTTTAATCATTTATTGAGGAAAATTTTGAATAATTGGGGAAATACAATTTTGAGAGGAGAATACATAAAATTATAAGGAAAATATAATTTTTGGAGAGAAAATAATTTTTCAGAAAGATTATTAAATTTTTGGAATAATTATTAAATTTTTAGTGTAATTAATAAATTTTTAAGGAGAAAAATGCAAAATCTTTTTTGTAGAATATTGAATTTTTGGAAAATAAATGTGTGAATATTGAAAATTGCGTACAATTGGAGATTTTGAAGAGATTGATGAATCAAATAATTATAATAATAATGAAGGAAAAAAATAAACATTTAGTATATATACATGTATATATGTATATACAAAGGGGAAACAAAAAAAAAACCAAAAAAAAAAAAAAAAAAAACTGGATTTTGGTCGCATGGGCCTATGGCCCATGTGGGCCGAACCAAGCTGCACGGGCCGACTTGGCGCGAGCTATGCCCATGTCTGGGTTTTTGGGTCGGGGCGTGGGCGGCCCACACACCCCAACCTTCTTCTTCCTTCGATTTTTGCCCAATTTTTCATCGATTTTCAGTGTTTATCCACCAAAAAAACCAACAAATCCCATGGTTTTAAGCCATGGTATTACCCATCCATTGAGCCTCCTAAGCAAGCCAATACATGGTGACAGCAAGGCACCTTGCATGGAAGCTCATGGACCACGTGGCACTCCCATTTGCCATGCAAGGCCACCTCAACATGCAACAAAACCTCTACCTTTGAGCAGAATTTTTCATTTTTCAATTTCTGCAACCCATCTTCCATAGTTCATTTCTCCCTCATTTGGAGTTCATTTTCAATGATCTAAGACTCTTTGAAAAGCCCTTACTACTCTCTACAACATTGCGTAGGCAATTGGTCGAATCCTACATTCGTTTGAGACTGAAACGACTACGAACAGGGTTATTCGACACTGTTGCAGTTGGAAAACCTGCAGAAAACTGAGTTGGAGCAAACTTCAAAGGGGTGATTCCTAACCCATCCAAGGTCCATTTCTGAGGTAAAACCCCTTGCTTTACTCCTTATCTTGTTTACTTTCATATCCAAGTGGTGGAAATTGGAAACTTAAGTTTTAAACCTGTTCCACAAGGCACTAAAGTTGATTGTTGATCAACTGTTACAATAGGTCCAGCATAAGATAGTTCTTGGAACTTGTTTTGAGGCATCATTTGAAGTAGCTAGGGACATCCGTTTGGACTGAGATTTGAGGCATTTTAAACCTCACACCAGAGGCAACAAGAAGGTATAAACCCCAACTCCTAAGCCTCTATATGCACAGTTTTATGTCCATGCTAAGATGCCTAGTTACATATAGGTTTTTTGGTACTCAAAAAATATTTTAAATTGTTGATATATGTGCTAAGTTGTAGGGTGAATTTAGAAATGATTATATCCATGGTTGCTTGTTGTTTTGGGATGAGACTTAAACTATCAATATTCTAGAATCTAAGCTATACAAAATATGTAAGATAGGGCCTCAAATCAGTAGAGCAATAGAGATGTTTAGGCACTTGAAAAACCATAGGAAATTTAACATTTGAATAATCTGTTACATGACAGAGAAGTAGGAGACCAGTTGACTGACCAAACGTAGGTATTCTGAGCTAAAATTTGGTCGAGAGGCCATTGGACATGTCAAGATTATGTGTACCAAATTTTCCCCAATTTGAATTGGATAAGGGGGTCAATTGATGCACCATTTGATTGTTTATCACATGAGATACGAGATTTTACAGTCCTTGTTAACACACTTAGAAACCATAGCAAATGATGTCCAAAAATCAGAATCTAAAATTTTGGTAAAGATTTAGGAAGTTTAGATGAAATTGGAAAGTTTTGTGCAAATCCAACTTACAGATTGATCGTAGAAAAAATGAAAAATTTATTGTGCAAAGAGAACAAATACTTGAATTTGGGCTAAGTGTTGGAATTTTTGCTTAATTGGCCCAATTTTGACATAACTTGACTCAATTGGACCCAAATTAACTAAAGATAACCAAAATTGATCATGTTGACCAATTTTGACCAAGTTTGACTGATTGACCGAATTTGACCATATCAAATTTGGGTTGATCGAGACTGATTAATGATAGTTGAGTAACGAATTAAGCCTCATTCCAAAAAGAATTTAAATAATGCAGATTCGAGTAAGCATAGCGGCACTGGGCCGAGTGTCGATGAGACATCGGTGCACAGGACTCGAGTTGAGTAGTTTGATTCAGGTGTTTTCTATGACTTGTGTTCCTTGCATAAACCATGTGTGAAATGACATGGTTTAAATGGTTTTATGAGATTGAGATAAATTTGATTAATTTTGAAATGTGTAAATGTACACGGGTAATGAGACCATATGCTCGAGGGCGAAGCGTCGGGATCAGGGTACATAATATGATTAGGATTAGACTTGAGGGTTGAGCATCGGGGTCAGGGCATATGATTAGTGCTCCTAGCATCAGAACTCGCTCAAGTCACAACACTTGAGGGTCGAATGTCAGGGTTAGGTTATTTAATGAGTACACTAAGCTCACGACCTGCTCGAGTAGCCAGTACGTCTGACTCAACACCCGCTCGAGCAATGACCATAAGTTGGATTTGTTGATTTAACCTTAGCCTGGATACAGTTTTTACTGGCATGTATTTGAGATGTTTTCTATATCTGTTGCATTGTTTATAACTACTTTTATACTATGTCATGCATTCAAGTATTACATCATTTTTACTACTCATACATACATGCACTGTTTAGGAATGTTGGTTATGATTGACATACTGGTCTTACTACTCACTAAGCCACGTTGATTTTAGGCTTACTACCCTACTAATATTTTCAAGTTCTTTGGTGACTGATAGAGAAAAAGGCATGGTGATCGCCTAGCTCCCTGATGATTCATGTTCCCTTTTCTTGGTCTTTTTTTGTTAGAGGTCGATCATTAATTTGTGTACGTATATATATATATATATATGGTCAACTGTGTATTTTGGATAAGGCAAATATGTAATATAATGATCACTCATCGTATGATTATTGTTTAATTTTGCTTTTGAGTCTTTCAATTATTATGATATCGTTTGTTGTTGAGATTGAAGAGGCTTAACAATGGTTGAGCGAACTTGACCTGGTGAGTGATTCGTCGGGCCATTGTGCCGGTTGGGCCACCCTTTGGCCTAGGAAAGGGGTCTCGACAATATATCTTTCAAATAATAACTTAAATGATGTTTTCAATCTTTGAATTGGTTATTAAGGACACAAATTGACATAATTATGAGGACTAGAAGAGTGTTACAATGTGATAACGTCTTAAGCTAAAGACATGTGTAATCATGGGTAAGAAATTGATTGTACCTCACATATTTTCCTGGTGCATCCAAAGGGTCAATAGTTATATGAATATACAACCCTTAACACATGAGATGTTTCTAGAGGTGTCACTTAGCCTAGGGTAAGAAAATCACTTAGGGTCGACCCCCCTACCTTGATCAACTGAAAAAATAGTTTGATGCATGTAGCACCTAAAGTATTGTAGTGGTTGCATGTGTGATGTGCTCTCATATATGTAATTAGATTGACTGTAGAATTGGATGATCCAATAGGCTTGTAGAGCTCATGCCTCCAACATTTTTAAATGCAAGTGCCTAACAAAGGTTGGAGTCTCTCAAATAGCAAATTTACTTTTTGTTCCTTTCATTTATTAAGTTTGACTAATCAATTGGATGTAACTTAATAAAAGAAGCATTAATCTTGATTACATTTTTGTGCCCTAGAAGAAAGTGCAAAGAACTTGATAAGGCGCACATAAATAAGGCAACTTTTGAATGAATTGATCATAATGCATGGTCATGGATCATTATCCAAGAATAGATAAGATCATATAAGTTGTTTAACATTGGTAAGAAAAGTTGATTAGAAGTATTTTAAAATTAATGAAACATGTCTTGCTACCAACATGAAATGGAAAATGAATAATAAGATAAGGGCAACAACAAAAAGTAATAGTTTCCCTTCTAGATCCATGACCATACATGACATTATAAATTAACACTTGTAATTGTTTTCCACTTACAATGTTATCAAACAACTTCACACAAGTTTTAGACTTTTAAACAGTTTTAAACAAACTAAAATTACGGGAAACTAAAAGGTGATGTTACAAGATCAATATATTTGAAGCTTAAATATTGGTCTTGAATAGTCATCTCATTAGCTATACCAATTTTTTGCTAGTGTTAACCACATGCTTGGTCTATTATGTTGTCTCTAGTTGGAGCTATTTTTCTCCTTTGATGCTAGGATTCAAAATCTTTCTCCATCTTTTAGTAGTCTCCATATATTATCCCTCTAATAAAAAGTTGCATCTTTATCCCATAAAAAGGGACTATTAAAAATATTTACATACATCCATTAGTGCCATGTTGCAAGTTACCTGATCATAAGACTTCTTGTTAATAGCAAACTTGAAGGTAAATTGACTATTTACCTACAGCTCTAAGTTCTTCTTTAACCATCTCAAAAGATAATGTTTAGGATCCAATGGAGTTGTCTACTATAACTGTTTCAGTAGTTGTTTTGCAATCAAATTCTATTGTGATCCATTGCCAAATAAAGTGAGAGCTAGAGTCTTGTCAATTTATGTATGTATCCAAAAAAGTTCATCTTTTATTTACTTCAGTATTGTAGTATGTTGTGTGGATGTAACTTCTTTCTTTGGTACTTCTGCTTCCCCATTTTGTGCCATGAGTATCATATTCTTATCAAGCTCAGAAGAACCTTCTATTACCTCATTTTCAATACAAGCAGTTGTTGTTATTTTGCCGTGATCCTTTCATCATTTAGACCATAACTCTAGATGCAACTTCCAATAATCATCTTTTGAGTGTTATCAATTCTTCGATTTTCACAAATATTGTTTTCCCTTTGCACTACCACATGAGTTTTTCACCCACTTTCTCACAAGTGTGTTTCTATTTCAAATTCTCCTGAGACTATTGAGCCTTCCTGTTATGAGGATGATTCTTTATCTCCACATACATAGCTTTTTCCGTAACATCATTAGTATTAATGACAATAATCAAGGCCAACTCTGTCTGTAGGATTGGATATAAACCTTATTGGTTATATACAATTTGAGAATCTTATAGATTGATGTTCAATGTCATTGCTTGTTTTGCGAACATAGGGGTATATTTTTGCGCGTTCTGCCCTTAATGTAAAAATTTTCAATGCTCTTGTAGTTGTTCTTTGTAGCCAATACAGTAGAATTAAAATTTGATTACAATCATAAATTGAGCCTAGGTGTTAATAATAGGCTCCTTGTTGAGGGCTATTCCCATGGTCACCTCCACGGACTTCAACCATATATCCAACTCTCCAGATATCATTCTGTATTGTATAAGAAAATTTCAATATTTACTTCTAATTTGAACAGAGTCTAGTCCACTATCTCCACTAGCCGCTAATTATTGGAGGAAACAAGTTTAGGTGCTTCTAATGCTTGAAGGTTCTTGACATGGTGAAGCTCTACATGATTTTCATCATCATCATGTTTTTCTTTATCTCTTTCGTGTCCTCCAATTTCTCCATAGACACTACTTGAGGTTCCTGTGAAGTAGGCACTATTGTTCTTTTTTTAACGATCAACTAAATCAGTTTTTTCTCCTTTGGATTGGAGTCCTTGCATTCATAAAACTCAAAATAATAATAATAATAATAATAACAATAATAATAATGATAACAACAACAATAATAATAATAAAGCCTAAGTAAAACTTTGACACCGAAAACTTGATCCCAACATCAAAAAA
>JAJIYU010011571.1:0-15312 GCA_030144865.1 Tinospora cordifolia
GAACACAGAGATTAAACTTTTTCGGTCTGAATGTCAACCAAAACAAGAAATTGTTTGAATCGCCTAATGTACAAAAGTTTTTGACATGCTTGGTTTGTTTGAATTGAAATATTATTTTTCAGGAAATTAAATTACATGAAGACCACGAATATTAGTTAGGTTCTTTTTATTTAATAAGTTTCTAATCTTTATGTAAGGGCATGTTGTCAAGTTTTAAGACTTCCGCTGTAATAATTTTTTTAAATTATGTACTCAATTTTATTTAATTAATTGAGTTTATGAATTTCAGTTATTTCTTATACTATTGCCTTATTAAATTCTTAATTTTAAGTTATGTATGGTTGACTACGATCAAGGCATGAAATGACTGAAATAGAAAGTCAAGTGTGCGTCGCTTGTAATGTAACACCGGCCCGACCTGCCGTTTGGTTTAACCACTGTCAAAAGAATGGTGGTCGTGTCCAATGCTTAAAGATACAGAAGTTGGGGTGTTACATGTATGATGTATGATGAATTATATAATCCATGCGTAAATAGTTCATGAAATGATCTTGCATTTAGATTTACTCAATTATGGCATGCATGACTAGGAAAATGTATATCTAGATCCTATTGTTTATCCATGCACTTTATGATGTTAACTTGCAAGCATAGTTTGGATTATGTTTTCTAGTGTATTGTGTGATGCATGATGTGATTAAGATTGTTTGTAAAAATAAAATAAGACGATGGTTATTAAGAATCCACGTACCAGTGTGATTGTCGAGCCTGAAGCGGATCCAGGTGACATCTCCTATATGTCACTGCTTGAGACTGTCGAGCCACAAGGCGGATCGTAGGTATTCCCAACTAGAGCTGACTGTGACAGCTCAAAGTTTTTGGGAGATGGTACGATGCCTAGGTAAGTAAACTCCCTTGGATTGTAACTCTGACAGTTAACCAACCTTAGCCGTTACCTATGATTTGTGTTGATTCAAATCATAGGGAATACCGAGAGGCATCTCAACCCTCTCCTGGTCTTAGACTACAACTAAAACAAATGAATGTTTGAAACACCTAATGTTTGAAAGTATTTGTAATGTTTTGGATTGGGTCTGTATAATGCATGTGATGTGTAGGATCGATCCACTGGGCTTTCGAGCTCACTCCCACTTCATTTTTCAGGTATACATGGACTTAGAGTATCGTAACTTACGTTAGATGACTCACAATTTAACTTGGATGCCTCACTGGGGAGGTCGTCTGGGATAGGAGACTTGGAGGTCATGTTTTATTTATTTTGCTGGATTGTTTTTATGTATTTACTATAGTTTTAACTTTAGTTTATTTTATCTTTAAATGACGTTTCTTGTTTAACCATTTTGGTTTAATAGTAGTTTTGCAAGTAATTTCGCTGCATTATCTATGATTTATATTGAGAAATCCGGTGAGTATTTTGAGAAATTCTCTTGATGTTTTTGTTTTGATAAATATTTACCCAGATATTGACTTGAGAACCAATTGTTATGAGTTTAATTTTGAAGAAAAAAGATTTTGACAAAATGAAATTTTAAAGTAGCATTTCGATTTTCAACGGGCGACGATCCACATGTAAGACAACACGTGAACGGAGGCCTAGTTGAAAATTGGGGTGTTACAAATATGGTATCAAAGTCCAGTATTATGATACACTGGGCTAGACTTGAGTTCACTGGATTTGATTTTCACTAAATTGTAGATTTCACTGAACTTGATTTTCACTGAAAATGAATTTCATCGGATTTGATTTCACTGAAAAATGAATTTTTCTGAATATGATTTGAAAAGTTGTGGTAGGGGTAAAGGTCTAGGTAAGAATGAAGTGATGCTAGAGCACCTAAGTTACTAGTTACAGGTGTAACTTGAATACTGAGGGGTGTTCCCAATAGTTGATCTCTTCTTGAGGAGGGTACCCTTGAAGGTTAATGGCCCTTCTTGGAAAAAGTACACCTAATGGTTTATCTTTGTAGTAGTCCTCATATGGTTGGTGCCTTCTTTGGAAAGAGTGCCTTGATGGGTTGGCCCTATAGAGTTGTTCTTGAGGGTTGGTGCTATTCTTAGAAGGTGCATTGTCCCTGATGGTTTGATCCCAACTTCAAGAAGATGTCCTTGAAGGTTGATCCCTATTTGGGAACAAGTCTGATTTGGGAACTGTGGCATCACAAGAAATGCAATGGAATTGAACACAATGGCCATAGGTCTAGGTAGAGACCTAGTGTTGTCTCGGGAGTACAGTGGATCATGAATAATTAAAAGACTTTAGGGCATAGGTTAGAGACTGATAACGTATTGAACGCACATTTGTTTGGTCAGGACCCAAGTTTGGGAGGAGCCTGTATCTCTGTTCTCTATGTAGGATGGGGTACATAGGGATTTGGGGGTATGGAAGAATCTTGGGCTCGAAGAATGACGGACCATGTTTGGTGAGTGATCGGTTTCTTTGGCTGAACTTGTACGCACTGTATCGTACTGGGATGGGGCGATACAATATGGTGGGGCTTGCATCAGCCTTAGAATACGTCTGTGGGCGCACTGTCACATTATTTTTAGCTAAGAGCTCGGTTAAAAATGGTGGGATAGTTGCATTCATGGATATCGAGACACTTGCGCCATTGTTTGGGTGTAATGTAATTCTGGGTGGAAGTCTGTGTGGAAGGGCGAGTGTGGGATGGGGCACACAGACCTTGAAGCACAAATGGAAGCTTTAGGATTGCATTATGCTAGTGTGTATTATTTTTTTGGTTGTTGGATGATCGTTTTTTATGTATGTAGTTTGATTATTTAAGTATTATAACTCAAACTCCTATACCCAGAAACAGACGAAATGCTGTTGACTTAGAAGTATAAACCCCTAGACAACTGTGACAAATCAAGAACTTAGAGACTATGCACCTAGAGTCACCCTAGTACGAGAAACGCGGAAGGGTATAAGTGGAAAGGTAATAATTGAAGAATGATTTTGAGCCTACGATTCATGAAGAATGGAAGGGATTTAAGCTTACTGGGAATTTAAATTGAATATGTTAGGTTATTGAACAATAAGTGTAGTGGCTGAACTTTTTGGTTCTCATTGGAAGGTTGAAGTAAATCAACTTAGAATTTGATTAGTGTTGATCGAGATCTTATGAAATGTGAAGAGCCAAAGGAATTGTCATCAGTCAACCATTGGATATATTCGGAGAGAACCCTCAGATTAGGAGAATTCTTCCTTCTGTCCAAGTTGAGCAGATGGTTGAACAAATACAAGCTAAACTTCCTGGAACATCCCAGTTCATCCTTTGTCTTATGCCAAATAGGAAAACATCTACTATATAGGGTCTGTGGATGAAGAAAAGTCTAGCTGATGTTGGTATTGTGACTCAATGCATTGTTCTAACAAGGGTTAATGATCAATACTTAACAAATGTTCTCCTGAAGATCAATGCCGAACTTGGTGGCTTAAATTCTTTATTGTCCGTTGAACAATCTCCTTCTAATCCCCGAGTCTCCAAGGCTCCAACTATCATTCTTGAAATTGATGTTTCACATGGTATTTGGTCAGTATGATCTACTCTCTATTATTGCAGTAGTTAATTCTAGATAATTACCATTGATCTCTTGGCATAGGGCATTTGTAAAAACACAATCAACTAAGGCTGAAACGATAAGAATAGGATAATTAGATAAGTACCTATTTGAACCATATATGTCGGAACCTTATTTCAAAAAGCTACAGTGGTTCACCATGAAATTGCAAGACTACATGACAAAGGAAAATGAAAATGTTTGAATAGCTCAAGTCCATCCCAAGTAAGAGCAAACAATAGATTATTGGTAAGCTTACACAATTCCTTTATGGAAATGTCCTATAAGTAGAAACAAAGTAGCGCAGCAAAAGCGTAATGGGCTATTTAGAAAGACAGATCGATTGACAACACTAGTTAACCCAACTCAAATTTCGAGGACGAAATTTTATTTAAGAGGGGTAAGTTGTAACACCCCAAAATTTTACGAGTACGCTATGTTGTGAGCGAACATAAAATAAAATATTATTTTGTAGGGAAATTAAAAAAAAAAAGAAATCTAAGAGTGTGTTGAAAAAGCAAATAAATATTAGTTGATTGAAAAAAAATTTTAATTAAAAAGTGAGTTGAGAAATAAGATTAATATTGATTGATTGAAATTGTTGCCCTAATGAAATTAAATATCAAATTGTTCTTGTTAAAGAAAATTATTATTGGACAATGAAACTTAACCTCGAATTATTTCATGTTTGACGGGATCGTTAGTTGAGAATGAAAATCTTAATTGAAAAAAAAATTAATAAATAAATATATATATATATATATATATATATATATATATATAGGTGCATATATCTATGCTTATAATAAAACTATAAGTAAAAATGTAAAAGAATTAGTGATTAGAACGAATTAAAAAATTTGAGTTTAGAAAAAAAAAACTGGAAAGTGTTGGAACGATGAGGAAAACTCGAGAAATCGAAAGAAGGACTGAAGATGGGGGCGTCACCAGCTCTTGAGCTGGAAAGTTCTGGTTTTAGAAACTAAAAAAAAATGAAATGAAAAAGAAGTTAAAAACGAAGAACAAAGAAAGTTGAAATTTGGTGATCAAATGTTCAAGTTTGTCTTTCTGGTTTTGGGCGAACAAAAAATAAAAAGAAGGAATTTTTGTTGAAATTCTTGTTGAAGCTGGTGCATCTTGCTGATTTCGTTTGGGCAAATTGAAACGAAGAGGAAAGAAAATCCAGGGGATTGGTTGGGAAGAAGAACAAGAACCAAAAAAAAAAAAAAAAATTTAGATCTGAACTTTGGGTGTTGGTGGTGTGTGTAGCAGAAATAAAAGAAGCAAGCAGTCGTTGTTTTTATTATTTAGTTTTCTGATTCGTGATTGCAAAAACAGAAGGCTGTAAAAGAAGATTTGGGCTTGGTCATTTGGAGTAGCTAGTGCGTTTTTTTTGAGAAGAAGAAGAGCATCAAGGGTGCTCTATTTAAGGAGCTAAAGACAATGGGGAAAAGAAAGAGGGTTTGGATCTATGGCTAGTTTGGAACAATGGAATAAAGAACCGTGCTTGTTGGTTTGACCGTGAGGAAGAAACACTTTCAGAAGAAGATGAATACTGTATGGTCTCAGATTTCGATCTAATTTTGGCATGGGAGCTGATGTGTCCCAGAGCAAAAGAAAATCTTTAACAAAAGAATTTCATCGTTGGCGTCGTTCGCGTGACGGAGAACAATCTAAAAGGTATAAAAATTTTATATTTGATTTTAAATTCTAGATAGCTAAAAATTTATTTTCTTTGACTCTGGATGCGAAAAATGAAATTTAGAAATTTGAACTTTTAGTAGAAAAAAGATAGAAATTTAAAAACCTTATTAAATATTTTAGTAGAAATATTAATTTCGATACTTATGAATTTTGATAGATACTTAGAATAGGAACATGAAAGCTTAGAAAATTCAAAATTTCGAATATTGGGAGTCAAAGTTTATTTAGAAGCTAGATATAAAAAGAAAATAATAAAATTTTCTTATTCAAATAGGAATTAATTAAATCAATTATGAAAATTAGTTTAGAATATTTATTTAATGATTTAAATTAAATAAATTTAATATTAGATTATTTATTAATTATTGAACATGAGGATTAATCAAATTAATAAAATTAAAGTAATTAATCTTTTAAATTAGGATTGGAAAAAAATAACTTTTCAACATATTAATTGTTCTATTTAAAATTAGAAGTTCAAGATTTCATAATTTAAATTAGTTGAAAACATGAAAAATGAACCTTTAAAAGCTTAAAATCTTTTATAAGAAAAGAATAAAGTTTTGGTCTTGAAACTAAACAAGTAACATTTATAGGTTTTATTTTGTTCGTAACTAAATTAACTATGATATTAATAAATTATTTAAATTATGAAGATTAAGTAATTAGAAATCTAATTTTACGAAAATGCTTGTAAGTAAATTATTAAAGTTTTAAATTCAAACTAAAGAAATTTAAAGGACTTAGAAGTTATTTTAATTAGAATGTATAAAGTTCTAGAATTTAGGAATAATCCAAAATTAGTTGAAACAAATATCTAGATTCCATAATTAAGTTATAAATCTTTAAGCTTGAAAATATTCTGAATAAGATCTAATATGAATAAAGAACTTATGAATTTTATAAATTCTTGAATTTCAAATTTTACAATGGAGAGTATTGAGTATTTCGACAGAAAGCAAGGAGCCCTGAAGATTGGCAAAATCAAGTGGGCATGACTTCCTTGCTCATATGTATTATATGGATTTAAGATTAAAAGTATTTGATTGAATAGTTTAGGTTATTAAAATTTTATTAGAAAATTTATTGAAATTGTTTGGCTTATTTGAATGATGTGTGATGTATGATGAATTATTTAATCCATGCGTAAATAGTTTATGGCATGATCTTGCATTCAAATTTACTCAATTATGGCATGCATGACTAGGAAAATGTGTATCTAGATCCCATTGTTTATCCATGCACTTTATCATGTTAACTTGTAAGCATAGTTTGGATTATGTTTTCTAGTATATTGTGTGATGCTTGATGTGATTGAGATTGTTTGTAAAACTAAAATAAGACGATGGTTATTAAGAATCCATGTACTGGTACGATTGTCAAGCCTGAGCGGATCGTGGTGACATATCCTATGTATCACTGCTTGAGATTGTCGAGCCACAAGGTGAATCATAGGTATTCCCAACTAGAGCTGACTGTGACAGCTCGAAGTCTTTGGGAAATGGTACAATGCCTAGGTAAGTACACTCCCTTGGATTGTGACTCTAACAAGTAACCGGCCTTAGGTGTTACCTACAATTTGTGTTGATTCAGATCACAGGGAATACCGAGAGGCATCTCAACCCTCTTCCAGTCTTAGACTATAACTAAAACAAATGAATGTTTGAAACGCCTAATGTTTGAAAGTGTTTGTAATGTTTTGGATTAGGTCTGTATAATGCATGTGATGTGTAGGATCGATCCACTGGGCTTTTGAGCTCACTCACACTTTATTTTTCAGGTACACATGGACTTAAAATATCGTAACTTACATTAGATAACTCACAGTTTAACTTGGATGCCTTATTGGGGAGGTCGTCTGGGATATGAGACTTGGAGGTCATGTTTTATTTATTTTGCTGGATTTTTTTAATGTATTTACTATGGTTTTAGCTTTAGTTTATTTTATCTTTAAATGACGTTTCTTGTTTAACCATTTTGGTTTAATAGCAGTTTTGCAAGTAATTCCGCTGCATTATCTATGATTTATATTGAGAAATCCGGTGAGTATTTTGAGAAATTCTCTTGATGTTTTTGTTTCGATAAATATTTACCTAGATATTGACTTGAGAACCAATTGTTATGAGTTTAATTTTGAAGAAAAAGATTTTGACAAAACAAAATTTTCAAGTAGCATCTCGATTTTCAACGGGCGACGATCCACACGTGAGACATCACGTGAACGGAGGTCAAGTTGAAAATTGGGATGTTACAAAGGTGATTTTCCTTGAAAAACTTTCCTTATTTAAGACCCAATGAGGTCAGTAGGAAAATTAAAATCAAAATCTTGGCCAATTGTTCTGATTTCCAGATATGTCATTCATTTTGTTAGTTCATGTCATTTCATTTCGTTTCAAGTCATTTCAATCCCCCGAAGTACCCTAAATGACAATTCTTTCCAAGTTGAACCCCCCTGAAGTGCGTTTGGCAAATAAAAACCCTAACCTTGACCAATTGTTCTAATATTTGGATATGTTATCCAATTAGTTGATTCATTTCACATTACTTCATTTCAGGTTGTTTTGCGTCCCTAAGAAATCACCAAATGAGAGTTTTAGAAACCTGCCAAATTTAGCCCCAAAATGAGCTCGGTTTCATTTTGCACCTAAATTTCACTAAATAAATGATAAATTTCATTTAATTGAGTATAGAGGATTTATGGTATTACACATGATTTAATATAAACCCCACTTGATTGTGTACACACACACCCACTTAAGCCAAAATTGGCCGAACCTTGTACATGTGTGTGTACACATGTGAGCAACCCTATTTAGATAGTTTCTTGGAACCAAGATGAGCATCTTTGACTATTATATGGTCTCCCCTCAAATCTGATAGTGTCCACCCATGCTTGATGTCCAAGAAATAAAAGAATGGAAAAGTATTCATTGCATGTTTGTGTGATGAGCAAGAAAGGAAACCAAAAAGAAAAGATGTCATGAACACATATGAGACGTCCCATTTGAATTAGAATATGATTTAAACCTCATTTGTGTGACACCCCAATCCCTTAAAAATAGCTTAACCACAAGGTGGGTTGGGTCCTAAGTTATATTTATAAGTACACAACTTGCATCTCAATTACTTTATTCTAACACTTATTGAAATACTCATGAATACACTTCCATTTAGTTTAACATTCAACAAGATAATGCAAGTAAATAAAGGAAAACTTCAAATCTTTATTTATTCAATCAAAATAAAGAAACTTACATTCTTAATTTAAACCATAAACTGTGTACATAACTCTTTAATTAAAAATAAAAATTCAGTAGAAGTCTAAAAAATAAAAAATGGGGTAACATGTCCTTATAATGGGATTTCCAATTCTTAAAAAGAATTTACTATCATAATCTTCATGATTCAATCAATTCCCTGAAAAATCAAAGGCATGGGGTGAGCACATAGCCCAATGGATCATTCATTAAAGAACCAAGTTACTATTTCAAATTAATAACATATCCAATTTCACACATTTTCAAATATTAAATGATTCATACATCAATTTGGTTCAAGTTAACGTTATGATTGAAAGATGTTCTACTCCCTTGATGTTCTTAGTTTAGATGCCCCTCTTTAGGGTGGAAAGAAATTTCTTTGTTACTTTCCATTGGATGCCACATACCAATTACCCCTTAGTTGCAGCCTGCAACCACACACTCCAAGCATGTGTTAAGAACATTGATGGCACCCATATGGGTTACTATGACAGTACATGGCTCTTATCTTCACTTTTTTATGTTTATGATCACGTAATCATAAAAGAAATTCAAAGTATAAATTTAAGAATTTTAAACAAGCAAGGAAGCATGAAAACATCATATAGCATGCTTGAAACGTTAAATTAAATCCTAAACATGTATTCTAAGCATTACATGCTCTCATGAGTGATTAAAACATAAGAACATGCTAAATTGAAACTTAAATATGATTAAACATGCTAAAAATCAGAATTTAAATAAGCACGAATATGCTAGAAATTTAAAATAGCAAAGTAGAGGTTTAAGAAATCCCCTCCACTTTAATCTGAGTTTCTTTGTAAAATCCGACAGAGGTTCCCTTTATCTACCACTTTCAGAACTTCAAGAACTTCTAACCAACAATAAAAATACTTCAACAACTCTCTAAAATACTGAAATAAGAACTTCTCACACAAGAAAAAAAGGATAGTGAGAAGAGGTGCCAAGAAGAGGGCAAAAACAAGCAAAGAGGGAAGTGTCAACTCTTTGCTTTGAGATGAGATGAATGTGAGCAAGAGGGGGTATCAATAAGTGTTCATGAGCACAAAGGGACGATTTGGACAGCTTGGGTAGCTCACAAAGTTGGGCAAGTTTCCAAACACTCATGGGACGGTTTTGGATTGAAATAGGCATGTGGGCTCATGGACCACTAAAGCTTGCTAATTTCCTATGAGCCGTGATTTAATTGTAACACCCTAAACCCCTAGGAATAGGTTTAAGCTCAACCACAAGGCGGGTTAGGTCCTATGTTACATTTACAAGTACACAACTTGCATCTCAATTCCTTTATTTAAACACTAGTTAGGTTCTTTTTGAAAGTTCTAATTTCTATGTAAGGGCATGTTGCCAAAGTTTTGAATCTTCCGCTGTAATAGCTTTTCTTCAAAATCAAACTATGTACTCAATTTTATTTAATTAATTGAGTTTATGAATTTCATTCATTTATAGTATTATTGCCTCATTAAATTCTTAAATTGAAGTAACGTACTGTCAAATACAACTAAGGGATGAAATGAGTGAAATAGAAAGTCAAGTTTGTGTTACTTGTAATATAACACCGGCCTGGCCAGCCTTGTGGTAAAGTCAAAATTGAAAAATCTTGGGGGTTGGGGTGTTACACAAAAAATGTTTCTAAACACCTTAAGAACAAAATTAGAAGCTTCTAATTCAAGAATAGAAGTTGCTGAAAAATATTTTTAAATACCCAAGGAACAAGATTAGAAGTTTCTAATTGAAGAATAGAAGTTGCTGAAAAATGTTTCTAAATACCCAAGGAACAAGATTACAAGTTTCTAATTCAGGAATAGAAGTTGCTGAAAAATGTTTCTAAATACCCAAAGAACAAGAATAGAAGTTTCTGAACAAGATTAGAAGTTTCTAATTCAAGAGTAGAAGTTGCTAAGAAATGTTTCTAAACACCCCAAGAACAAGATTAGAAGTTTCTAATTCAAAATAGAAGGCTACCAAATCTTGTTGATTTGGTGTGCACAAGAAAAGGAATCATTTACCAAAACATATTGGAAAGTTGCCTTGCTCACAATATCACACCTAGATTAATGTCCAAACAAAGATTAGTAAGCATTCTAAATCTTTTTTGCGTTCACACATAATTAAGAAACCAAATGAGAATCATATCTTGTTCACATACATGAAATAAAAACCATATCTTGCGCACTTGCCAAACCATGCTCACCTTGGACTATTGGAAAGATACACCTGCCCAAACCATACAAAACCATCCTCTAGTATGTGAAGGAAAGTTGCTTTGTGAGGACATGCTAAACCGTTTTTCCTTGCTCTTGAAAATCTATGTAAACCCCCTTTGTGCACAATTATTCATCATCCCATATCAAAGAGTTGACACTTCCCTCTTAGCTTGTTCTAGCATTCTTCTTGGCAACCCTCTTATTCTTGAGTCTTGGAGTGTTTCGTTGAGTTTTCTTGAGTTATTTTTGAAGTGTTAGAAGTATTGAAAAAAGGAACCACTTCTAAAATTTTGAGAAAAAAACTTCATAAGGTGGATAGGATTTCCTACACTTCTACTTTACTAGTTTGAGTTTCTAGCATATTTATGCATTTTTTATTTTTAATCTAGTATGCTTATTTTGAGTTTCCTACATGTTTGATCATGATTTAGATTTTCATTATCACGTATGCATGTTTTAAGTATTCATGACACCATGCCATGCCTAGTTTTTATGCTTAGGTTTAATTTGAATTGTGAAGCATGCTATGTATTATTTTCATGCTTTTTGAATGTATTATTCTTAATTTTACTATCCTAATTTTGGATTAATGAATATGTGAGAATTAAGTTTTAGATTTTGAAGTTTATGAACCACATACTGTCATAATGATCTAAGATATGCTATGGGTGTTCTTTACATATATTAAGTTATATGGGGCTCATCATTATGTGTGGATGGGTATAACCCAAAATACTTGGAATGTGGACATGAGATCCTTATTTTAATGGAATATGACAAAATGAATTGTCTTTTCATCCAAGAGTGGAGTATTTTGATAAGAACATCAAGGGATAAGAACCTTTTTAGTCTTAATGTCAACAATAACCAAAGATGTTGTTTTAGTCACCTAATTGTTTACAAGAGTTTGAATTTGGATGTGCTTTTGATTTGAATTAGTAACTTAGTTGTTTATAAAATGATCTACGGGGCTATGTGCTCACCCATTCCCCTCTTATATTTTTAAGAAAATTGAATCATGAAGACTACTGAGTATTTGATAGGATTTTAAATTTGGAAAGTTTATATGTAAGGGCATGTTGCCTAAGTTTTGATTATTTAAATTAAGACTTTCGCTAAATTTTTGTTTGTCTCTATTTTGAGTTATGTGCTCTTTCATTAATTATCTCAAATATTCAAGGTATGTACTTCTTTATTTTATTGAATAAATAAAGATTGAAATATTTCATTTATCCTCTTGTATTAGTTTTATCAAAATTAAAAATTAATTTGTTTGGGTTATGTGCTCATCATGAATTAATAAGACTTGAGATAACTGAAATAGAATGTGATGCAAGTTGTGTACTTATAAAATAACATGGCCCGCCCGCCTTGTGATTATCTAAACAATCAAGTCTCAAAGGTTGGGGTGTTACAAAGGTGGTATCAGAGCTCCGTTATTAGAAACATTGTGCTAGAAATAAAAAGTTAAGCCTAAACATGTGTTGTTGGGCTAGAATTAGAAAGTTTAATCTTAAACCAATGGTGGTATTAGATTTAGAAACTATTAACACAATTAGCTTTGACCTATGCCTTGAGTTGAAATTAAAATGCCCGACCTTCTATTTTGACATTGAAAACTATTTTGGAAAGTGTTTTCACAAAGGAAAGAAATGTTTTGAAATATTTTTGATTGGATATAAAGACTGTAAGTTGAGCTGATAGTGCGTAAACTTTGTCTCGAATAAAGCTAAAATTTTGAAAAGCAGGTGGTTATCCCTTTAATACCCTAAAAACTCTATATTTAATTGGGTTAGATTCAAGATCAATTCAGTAAAATTGGGTACAAAATGAAATCGGGCTCATTTCAAGGCTAAATTTGGCATGTTTCCAAAAGTTTCATTTGCTAACCCTTAGAGACCCAAAACAACCTAAAACAAAGTAAGGTGACATGAACCAACTAATTGGAGAACATATCCAAAATTAGAACAATTGGTCAAGATTAGGGTTTTTATTTGCCAAATGCCCGTCAGGGGGGTCCAAATTAGAAAGAATTGACATTTAGGGTAATTCGGAGAGTCGAAATAACCCGAAACAAAACGAGATAACATGAACTAACAAAATAAACAACATATTCAAAAATTAGGACAATTGGCCAAGGTTTGGATTTTCATTTCATAAGGCCTTCAATGAGTTCTAAATAATGAAAATAAATAAAAACGAATTTGGCCAAACCATATATTGAAATTCTTAATTTTTACATATGATTCCAAAATTATAGATTATAAAATCATAATTCCTTGTAAATAAGGAGATATTAATTTTTATTTGATTTTCGTGAACCCATGAAGTCATGACCACCTTAAGCATGTGCAAGTCACATGGGTAGAACACCATGATCACCCAAAGCTCCATAGGATGTTTCCTTTATTTGAATCCTTCTAAAATGATCCCATGTCCCATACAAATGATTTAGGATACCCACATTAGTAGCATTTTATATGGTCTAGAAACCATGATACATGATTCCATATATACTCCCACTTGATTATGTACACTTACACCCACTTAAGCCAAAATTGGCCCAACCATGTCAATGTGTGTGGGCACACATGTGAGCAACCCTATTTACATAGTTTCCTAGAACCAAGATGAGCATCTTTGACTATTATATGGTGTCCCTTGATTCTCATAGTGTACATCCATGCTTGATGTCAAAGAAATAAGAGAATGGGAAAACATTCCTTGTGTGTTTGTGAGATAGCAAGTAAGGAAACCAAAAAGGAAAATTGCCATGAACACATATGGGATGTCCCATTTGAATTAGAATACAATTTAAACCTCTATTGTGTTCACACATAGTTATGAAACAAGATTGTACTCATATCTTTTGAATTAGAAAGCCATAGTGGTTTCACTTGCCAACCATGAGCACACTTACCCTCTTTATTCAAACTGTCTTCTCTTGTTTGAAAACTTGCCCAAACTTTGTGAGCTGCCCAACCTGCCCAAAACTCACCAAGACATTCCCCTGATGCTCTTGAACATCTATATAAACCCCCTCATGCTCTTATTCTACTCATCCCAAAGCAAAGAGTTGACACTTCCCTCTTTGCTTGTTCTAAGCCCTCTTATTCGCATCACTTCTCACTTCTCTTGTGTTCACAAGTGAGAAGCTTTAATTTTAGTCTTTTAGCGAGTTGTTTTGAATGTTATTATTGGTGGTTAAAAGCTCTTGAAGTTCTGAAAGTAGTAGACAAGGGGAACCTCTACCGGATTCAATAAGAAACTCGGATTGAGATGGAATGGAGTTCTAGAACTTCTTTCTTATTATTTAAAATTCCTAGCATGTTCATGCATGTTTATTTTTCAATTTACCACATGATTTATTTAGTTTTAGCATGATTGATCATATTTAAATTTTATTTTAGCATGTTTCCATGTTTTTAATCATTCATGAGATCATACCATGCCTAAAAACCATGCTTAGGTTTGCTTTTAAGTTTTCAAGCATTCTAGGTGTGTTTCCATGCTTTCTTAAATGTTTAAATTCTAAGATTTAATATTCTGATTTAGTATCATGATTATGTGAATTTGAATATGAGAAAGTAAAGATAAGAACCACGTACTGTCACAGTGACCCGTATGGGTGTTGTGGGTGTTCTTATGTAACACCCCAACCCCCGTATCTTTAAGCATTGGACACGACCACCATTCTCTTGACGGTGGGTTAAACCAAACGGCGGGCCGGGCCGGTGGTACTTTACAAGTGACCCACACTTGACTTTCTATTTCAATTATGTCATGCCTTGATTGTATTTAACAGAACATAACTTAAAGTTAAGAATTTGGTAAGGCAATAGTAAAAGAAATAACTGAAATTCATAAACTCAATTAATTAAAGAAAATTGAGTACATAATTTGATTTTAAAAAAAATTATTACAGCGGAAGTCTTAAAACTTGGGCAACATGCCCTTACATAGAAATAAAAAAAAACTTTTTTAAATAGAAGAACCTAACTAATTTTCATGGTCTTCATGTAATTCAATAACCTGAAAAATAGAAGGAAGGGGTGAGCACATAGCTTAGTGGATCTTTCTAAACATCTAAATCATTATTTCAATTCAAACAAACCAAACATAAAAAAATTTGTGTACATTAGGGGATTCAAACAATTTGTGGTTTATGGTTGACATTCAGACCGAAAGAGATTAATCTCTGTGTTCCACATTGTTGGGAGAGAGAATTACTTTTGGAAACTCAAACCCCATATCTATCAAGTGGGATCACTCTTGGAAACCCAATTTAAATCATCAAAAATAAACCGGCAAGCCGGGTCGGGGGGTGGAACACATACGATGACGTTTGCCCCCCCGCCTATCATCATGCTGGTATGTGGATTGAATCATTATTTAATCTTTTCTTAGTGATAAAACACACAATATCGGATTAAATCATCGATGCAACATGTACATAACATGAATCATCAAATATTTATTCATGGCACAGTTTAAGTATATCATGCATCATCATTCTTGATTTCTAAACATGCATAACA
>JAJIYU010011572.1:0-15231 GCA_030144865.1 Tinospora cordifolia
TGGGGAATTTGATTTGAAATCAACTTCTTAGTGAAGCATGCATAAAATGACTATTTGAAATCAAGAAATGATTTAAACCTCGCGTATAGAGGTTTGTGTATGGATTGATGATGACAATTGCACGGCCGGTGCCTCAGCGGACCATGCGCCGAGCTTGGAGCCATGCGACACTCGACGACAGGGCCTCAGATTGACAGACATGATGTCCAGTCCAGGGGTCGGGGTGTGACATTACCATGGTAAATTACTTTGGTAATCAGAGAGGGAAGATAAGACAAATCAGGCAATTCACTACCATGAACCATTACTGTGATAGTCAGAAAAGAGAAAAAGGCAGAAGATCATTACTGCAATCACTAACCTGGGTAACCGGACTGGGTAACTAGAGAAAGACCACTCCACGCAAAGAATAACAATTGTGGTACAGAGGACTCCTACAGTAGTAGTGCATTTATGTGGGAATTCAAAAAAGTTGAGCAACAACACTATCACAGTAGTGTGATTAATTTAGGTTTTTTTTTAGTTTTTTTTATTTTGTGTTTTACGAGTGTTGAAGGGACCTATATATAGGGAAGTGTATTAGGGTTTATGATTCATTCCGATATTGGTTTTATTATTATTAATTACCAAAAGGAAAGAAGATAAGAAAACAGAGACATAGACAAAGAATAAGATCGAAATGAGAGTATGGTTTTTTATTTATTGAAACATTTATTTTGTGATCTCCACAACGTGTCTAGCTAAGTATTTTAAGTTCTAGGATGTAACTTCAATTGTAGGAACTCTTTATTCAATATTTTGATTAATCTATTATGATGTTTTGTTTTCTATTTTGTGTTCTTACTACTTTTTATTTTCTAGCCATAGATAGATTGATCTCAGGCCATTGAACCAACTCGAGAGAGAGGTTTAATGGTTGAATAATTAAAGTATAGACCTAGAACAGTCAATTGAATCAAAAGGCCATTGATTCTATAGGAGGTTGCACAAGAATTGTGATTTTAATGCATTAGTTTGTTGATTGGATGCCTCAGGAGGGGGTAATAGGTAATTGGACTAATAGGTGTTAAGACACCTTGGCAGAGGGTTTTAGTGAAAGTGCCATAACCTACAAAATCAAGAATTAGATTAATTGGAATAAGAATTAAGGGGGATTACATGAGATTTTACAATCCTAAATAATTAATTAATATAGTTTTCAAAATCAGTATTCGTTTGCTTTTTAATTTAATTTAAGTTTTTAACATTCAAACTCAGTTTTTAGCCTTAATAAAATTGATACTAATAGTAGATTGAGATTTAGGATTATTAGCTATATACTATTCCTAGAGGATGATATTCATTTTCTTACCATGTATTGTTATTGTTATCCAGCACAATTGCAATGATCCCAACAACACTCAATCATGTCAATCCCAAAATTATTTTATCCCAGCCCTATCATAATCTATGCATATTAGTTAGCCTATTATCCATAATTGTATTATTTAAGCAACACAATTCATGAAACCCAATGTTTTTACCTTTTGATCAACTAGAATTCTTCTATACAAATGATGGTTTCTCAATCCAATTCTCAACTATGTTCTTCAGTTTTTCAATCTCTTGAATTTTGTGTCACCATTATTGAGTGGTTTGAAGCTTTCTAATTACATCAACATAGGAAGAAGAAAAAACTTGCACAGTGTTTAATGGTAAAAGAAGAAGAAGATGGAGAGCTGGAGAATGACTTTTATGGCCGATTTCCATCTAACTGCCTTGTTACTCACATTGCCACCTTTCTCTATAAATTTCATACAAGGTGACACTTCCTGCTTGAAAGTCTTGTTGCATGATCATCCTCTCAATTGAACAAAAAAAAGGCCTTAAAACCTATGATCTATCACTCAATTGTCTGACTACCACGAAAGCCATGGCTACTACTGTGGTAGTTTACCTGCACCAACCTAGTAGCATGCTCTACACAACTTGGTCGCTGCAGTAACCACATCCAGTATCATAGTAACATATTTTTTTTTTACCAAATTTTGTTTTTTTAATCTTATTTATTCATTATTATTTATTTTATTTACTTGTTATTTTCATCTGTGAAAATCCTTTTATTATGTCGTGAATGTCTTAAATCTGGAAAATCAGTGTAAATATAAAGACAGGTCTAAAAATGCATTTAGAATACATGTTATTTGAAATAATATGTCAAGAGAATGTTGAAATTATTCAAAATTAGAGTAATGTTCTATAAACCTTCTAAATGTCATAATATATATATAACCATTGGGTACATGAGCACGTATTTCATACACTGTAACACCACAACCCCGAGACATTGATTGATTAGCTAATCACAAGGCGGGCTGGGGTCCGGTTACAACTTTAAGTACACAACTTGTCTTTCTATGTCAATTATCCCAAGCCTTATAGCATACCAAGGCAATTGTACAAGAGATAAAGTAAAACTTTCTAATTCTTTATTTTAATTTAATAAAAGAGAGTTCACAACTTCAATTCAAATTAAAAGAAACTATTACAGCAGAAATTATTCAAAACTTGGGCATCATGCTCTTACATTGTAAATAAAATGGAAACTTTCTAAAACTAAGCATTCTAATTTCATGCATGCTTCATTATGTATTCAATTTTCTAAAAATATGAGAAAGGAAGGGTGAACACATAGCCTAGTGGATCATTCTTAAAATAACCAATTTACTAATTCAAACTAATAGCACATTCAAATTCAAACATTTGCATACATTAAGTGTTTCAAATAGTTTCTTAGTCATGGTTGTATGTTAGATTGAAAGGGGGTCCAATCCCTTGATGTTCTTATCCAAAGTACCTGCTCTTTGAGGGGAAGGACAATTCATCTTGTGACATTCCATTGGAATTAGGGACTCTTGCCCACATTCCAAGTACTTTGTGCTACACCCTATACACACAGTATGACAAAAACACCCATAGCATCCATTTGGACTACTATGACAGTATGTGTTCCTAATCTCAGAATCTTTTATTTAATTTCATATCATGGATCATAAATAAAAGAAATAGAATTCAACGTGTTTACATGTAATATTTAGGCAAAAAAACATCATAAACATGCATCATATACCAAACTAGGCCTAAACATGCATAATTGATTATGACATAGTTTCATGGATGCATGAATATAACATATACATGAATTTGAAAATTAAATCATGAATGATAGACTGAAATTAAATATTCATGATAAACTGATATTAGAACAAGAATGAGCATGCCATTAATCCAAACTAGTAAAGTAGAAGTTCAAGAAATCTCATCTACCTTAATTTGCAACTCTTTGGAATTCCGGGATGTCCCCTTTCCTTCTAACATCTAGCACTCAAAGAACACTCAAAGGCACTCAAAGTCACTAACTTTCCACTTTGAAACACTTAAGAACAAGAGAGAGTAGGAAGGGGTTGCCAAGAAGAAGGCCAGAGAAAGTTAGAGGGAAGTGTCAACTCTTGCTTTAGGGATGAGAAGAATGAGAAGAACACTAGGGGGGTTTATATAGAGTTTCATGTTCACAAGGTGGATAGTTTGGGCAGCTCACAAGGAGAATTTTTCCATACACAAGAGGGACAGTTTTCATGGTTTGGGCAAGTGTATCTTTCCAATGCCCTAAGGTGAGCACGACTTGGCAAGTGTGCAAGATGTGGTTTTCATTTCATGTATGTGCACAAGATATTTGATTTCCTAATTATTCATGAGCATGAAAAAGATTTAGAACACTTCCCAATTTAGTTTGAACATCCAGATGTGATCAGATTTTGTGCTCATAGAAATTTTCTAATTAGTTTCATTGTTTGGGTATCACACATACATCAAATGGAAACCTTTCATTTTTGGCATCAAGGCATTGTGTGCGCATGTTTTGGACGATTTTGATGTTTCCTTCTTAGGAGTGGATATGATCTTGGCTAATGGAAAGCAAGGACTGTTTCCTATCTTCTTGGGAGGTCAAAAATAGGGCAAAATCTCATGAGCAAGCCGACATTCCTAGTTAAGTTAAACAACTTCTATTTTTAGAAGTCATGTGAGTAAGGCATGTTTCCTTCTTTATTTTGGGCATCAATCTAGGATCAATAATCTTTCTTTTCTCTTGTGTTTCCTCTCTTGCATGTCCAGCATAATAGAAATATTTCCTATTCCGTCTTGCGAACATGATTTAGACCATATGACCACTTTGATATGGTTTATTTTAGGCACCTTTTATTCTTGGACTTTCCCTTTGGTGTGCACAATCTTCTCAATTTTTTTAATGTTTCCTCATTGAAACTTTCCATTCTATTAGGGAGAGCATAACATATGACGACTAGGGTTAGGGTTTGTGATCATGGGACGTTTTTGTGATTATGGCAAGGTGGTGTACATTATCACACATGGTGGCACACATGATCAAAATTTTGGAGCTTCTAATTGTGATTATTTGAGACATTTTTGGTATGTAGAGCACGGTGCATATAATCACATGTCATGCTAACATTATCACTCATGTGACTTGCACATACCTAGGGGCGGTTATACATTTTTGGGTCCACATGAATTCAAAATAAATTCATATCTTTCATTTGGCTAGGATTTTAGGCCCTTAGCACACACTTTTGGGTTCACATGAATTTGATAAAAATTCATAACTTTCAATTGGCTAAGTTTTTTGCATTTTCTTTCTTAATTTAGATTCCCTTAATGCACACCAAGTAAATGAACTCTTAATTGAGATAATGAAATGAATTTTGGATGCCTAGGTTATTTGAGGTGTTTATTTCATTTCATTTCATTTCATTTTGTTCCCTTTTCTTAAATTTCACTCTCATGAGAGGTTTTTGAGCATATTTAAACTTGCTAATTGATTCTAGAAATGAATTGGACTTCATTTATCATTTCATTTCATGAATTGGACAACCTACCCTTAGAAAAATTTTATCCTCGTTTGTACATGTTTAGAGGTTCCTAGTGAATATATGTGGGTACTTGGTCTTCATTTCGTTTTCCAACTCCCAAGTAGCTTCTTCTTTCTTGTAATGCTTCCACAACACCTTAACTAAGGGAATATTCTTAGTTCTTAGGTTTTGTACCTTGTGATCAAAGATTCTAATTGTTGCTTCTTTATAAGTGGCATCATCTTGGATTTTTACTTCTTCCCAGTAGATGATGTTAAAAGGATCTGTTCATATTTTCTCAGCATTGCATGTGGAACACATTGTGAGCTGAGGTCATCTAGTTTGGTAGATCCAACTCATAAGTACGTTCTCCTATTCTTCTAAGTATGTCAAAGGGTCCAACAAATCTTGATGATAGCTTCCCTTTGAATTCGAACCTCTTGATACCCTTTTGAAGACTGATTCTTAGAAATACTTTATCACCCACTTGAATATTACATCCATCAGTCCGGGGTTTAGTCTAGGAACACTTACAAAGTAAGCATCAGACCCTCAAGGACATCCCTCGAAGAAGACATCAAACTATGAGGGACATCCCACAAAGATAAGCATTAAACCCTCTGATGTGGATTATGAAGTTGACAAAGAAGATACAAGTAAATTAATTAATGGTTATGTAATTCATCATATAGACCAAGATAATGTTTTACATATTCCAATTGGATTGATTACATGGGCCCGTGCCAAAAGACTCAAAGAAACATTATTTGGGCTAGTTTAAGACATTTGGGTTGAACAAGGTGTTAATGGTTTTGCAAACTTTAATATGGCTTAAATAAATCAGAAGGAGCTATAAGTGTTATTCAAGGCAGGATAGTCAAAACTACAAGAAATAAAAAGCTCTAATTGAAATACATGTGTGGACTAAGTTATTCAAGTTATAATCTCTTTGATTTGAGATGATAAAGTTTGTTTATTAGTCATTACTATAGGTTGCATGAAAATAGTTAGTTTTTGAAGTGTAATAACTATGCAATTAGTGCGTCTTATTTTAGAGTTAATGCATTGTCCATAGAAGTTACTAGTAGAGTTGTGATATGTATTAAGTATCACTTAGTGCAGAGTTTTCAATTCTCATTGGGTTAAATGTGTAAGTTAATAACTATTTATTTTTGTGTTTTTTCATATTTCTTGGAGTTATGCCTAGGATTTGTATAAATTGGTGTACTCCTCTTTGAGGAAAGACAAGTGAGTATTTTATCTAAAAATTTTAGATTTTATAGAGGTTTTCTCTTATATTCTTTATTGAACTTTTCTAAATTTATCAAGGTTTTAACACTTTGGATTCTTGTTTCTTTATTACTCAAGGGTTTAAGTGGATAATCAAATATGATTTTAGCTTTCTTGTGGTGAGTATATATAATACCTTGAAAATCCTGTACTTAATGAAATGAGAAATTCAATATCAATTGGATGAAATTTGGGTGAGGAATGAAATTGGGTCCATTTCAGGGGCAAACATAGTAGGTCCAAAATCCTTATTTAGTGATCCTTAGGACCTCATTATGACCTAAAATTTCATGAGATGACATGAACTAATCAACTATATAGCATATAAAAAATCAGCACAATTGGCCAAGAATTAGGATTTCATTTGCATAACACCCTTCAGTGGAGTCTAAATTAGGAAAGTAAATGAAATAAAGATCATCCTAGTCAAAAATGGTTTGAAAATATGTATTAGTCTATTATGAATACAAAAATATAGATTAAAGTCTTTAATTCTTATTATATAATGAGATATGAATTTTATTAAATTCATGTGGACCCATGAATGCATGTCACCCACAAATGATCAAGTGCACCCATAGTCCATACACCCCAAAACTGGCCCATGTGTGTGTGTATAAGTGTGCACACATGTGAAGGAACCTAATTAGAAGTTTCTAAAGTTTAATCCATGCTCACAAGGGACCCTAGCCGTCACACACAAAGAAGAAACCAAGGAAACAAGAATAAGAAAATTTCCTAAACCAAAAATACACTATCTTGGCACTAACCATGTAGATTACCATCATATCCTTGAACATCAAACCCTAGCCGTCATATGCAAACCGTCTCCTTGATTTTGAAATGTTTTTGCATTGCTCTAGCTGCCCAAGAGGTCCCATTGTGCTCTTGAAAATTTATATAAACCCCCTTGTGCTCACTTTTTCTTCATTCCAAAGTAAAGAGTTGACACTTCTTTTTTAACTTGTTCTAGCCTTCTTCTTGGAAACCCTTTTATTCTTGAGTGATCTTGAAGAGATCTTGAGTGTTTGAGTATTCTTGAGTTATCTTTGAAGTGTTAGAAGTGTTGAAGAAAGGAACTTTTGCTGACATTTTGAGAAAAAGCTTCATAAGGTGGATGAGATTTCTTATACTCCTACTTTACTAGTTTGAGTTTTTAGCACGTTCATGCATCTTTTATTTTTAGTTTAGCACTTTTATTTTTAGTTTTCAACATGTTTGGTCATGATTTCAATTTTGACTATCATGTATGCATGTTTTTAGTATTTATAGTACCATGCCATGTCTAGTTTCCATGCTTAGGTTTAATTTGAATTATGAAGCATCCTACGTATTATTTTCATGTTTTTTGAATATTTTATTCTTAATTTTATATTCTGATTTTGGATTCATGAATATGTGAGAATTAAGTTTAAGACTTTGAAGTTTATGAACCACGTACTGTCATAGTAATCAAAGTTTATATATATATATAGTGTATGTGGGGATCATCACTATGTGTGGCTAGGTATAACACAAAATACTTGGAATATGGACATGAGATCCTTATTCCAATAGAATGTGACAAGATGAATTGTCTTTCCATCTAAGAGTGGAGTATTTTGATAAGAACATTACGAGATTAGAACCCCTTTTAGTCTTAATGTTAACAATAACCAAAGATGATGTTTGAATAGCTTAATTTTTTATAAGTGTTTGTATTTGGATGTGCTTTTGATTTGAATTAGTAATTTAGTTGTCTATAGAATGATTCATTCGGCTATATGCTCACCCCTTCCTCTCATATTTTGCAGGAAATTGAATCATGAAGACTACTGAAAATAAGATAGGGTTTTAAATTTGGAAAGTTTATATGTAAGGGAATATTGCCCAAATTTTGATTATTTAAGTTAAGACTTCCGTTGAATTTAGTTTTTAACTCGAGTTATGCACTCTTTTGTTATTTAAAATTTAGGTGCGTACTTCTTTATTATTTTGTTGAATGAATAAAGATTAAGATTTTTCTTTTATCTCCCTTATAATAGTCTTATTAAATTAAAGTTAAATTGTTTGGGTTGTGTGCTCATTATGAATTAACAAGACTTGACATAATTGAAATAGAATGTGATGCAAGTTGTATACCTATAAATGTAGCACGACTTGACCCGCCTTGTGGTTAAGTCCAATTGAAAGTCTCGAGGGTCAGGGTGTTACAACATACTTCCTTGAAGGGGGGTTCTTAGGATCTAATTCCTAGCCTGTTCGCATCAATCTCAAGGACATCTCCTAGAGAAGACATCAAACTATCAGGGACAATACCTCTAAAGGTAAGCATTAGACTTGTAACTCCTTTAGGGACAATACCCTTGATGATAAAATATAGATACATTGCGCCAGTACGTGGTTAATATTTTAATCATCTTTATTTAATGAAGGTTACAATAAAATCAAATTGAACATTCCTCATGCATGCATACAAGCAATAAGATATTAAATAGTTAGAAGTTGATTATCATGCATAGAATATCAACAAAATCAAGCACATAGTAATGTAGCATGACATTTATAATGTCATAGCATGTATACATACATAAATTCTCAAAAATTGTAACACTCTTGCATAGTCCAAATAATTTAATTCAATATAATTAACACTTAACCACACAATTATCTTAATTTAAATAATATAGGAGAGAGAAAAATATCACTTTCACCATAATCGCCAATTTCCTATATTGATTTTCAAATTCGAATACATTGTTTATCAACCTAATATTGTCAATTTCACTGACAATTAGTCATTAAGATTAATATTTACAATCATGTTGGTGCATACCTATATGGATGTGTGTGTCATAATTTTACTGGCCCAAATTAGGTGCAAATATATTTACAATCATGTTGGTGCACACCTATATAACATTATATTGTTAACATAACATGGTATACTAATATATATATATATATTAGTTTGAGCACATGCTTTCGCTTGTAATAACTATGTAAATAAGTTTATACATATATATATATAGCAAACATCTATTTTATCTATTATTGTGGCAAAAGTATAACAAATTTACATAATTAAACAACTCTAGAGACTACATTAAACATCTTTATATGAGACATTTTAAGAAAAAAATATAATGGTAGATCAATAAAGATGTATAAACTTTTGACACAATGTAAAACACAATTTCATGTAACAATTAGCTTCTTCACTCTAGCCAAAACAAAGAAAACAAAGTAAAACATCATTCTGGTTACAACTTTATTGAACGACATTAGTACATTTCTTTGTAGGGGCAAATGACAAGGGAGGTTAATTTTTAATAGAATGTGTTGGGTAGTGTTCATAGCAAGGATAAAGCAATAATGTGAAACTAATATGAGTGGTGTTGAAAACAAAAGCATAAGTTACATCAATTAACCTAATAATGGTGACGGAAGATTTTTTCCAACGGTGGCCGTCATTGATATGCTCATATTCTATGTTTCAGTGAGCATTAAAAGTTACAATAAGTAGTGTGACAGAAATGTCTTATTTATATATTAGGGTTAAAGGGTCATATTGAGATTTAGTTGATTAAAGAAAGGTTCTTTAATTAATCTTGAAAATAAGAGACAATAAAAAGATCTAGATTTTTTTCTAATAGATTTGGTAAGTTTTAAAATAATTTGTAAAAGAATGGAGTTGAATTTTGAATTATAGGCAATTAAGTCATTTCAAAAGGAAAATGATTTATTGTAATTAATTACCAATTTAATATTTAGCTCTTGATTTTCAATTCAAATTAGTTTCTTACCATGTTATATTATATCACATTAGATCATATAATTACTATTACTATTATTATTGTTATCATTATCATTATTTGTAATACCTCAGAAGTTCATAAACGGTTTTGGGAGTATTAACCTCATTACACTTAGTACGAGCCTCATTACACTTAATATAATGTCTAAAATGTTATGAAAGTTAAAAACATGAAAATGTGGGCAAAAAGACAGACTAATCAAAAAATAAATGACACTACTGCGGTAACGAAAAACATTACCGTGGTAATACGTGGGATTTCAAAAAAAAAAAGAAACGAATGCAATGCAGTACTGGGGTACTGAAATTTGATACTATAGTAGTGCGATTAAAAACACGAATATTGGGCACAAATGTGGTACCGTAGTACTGGGTTGCCATACCGTGGTATTGCAATTGAGAACCAGAAATGGATGGGCTTTAGAGAACAATGGTAACGTGATATATATATATATATATGAACCAACATAGATAGCCCTAATTGCACTATCCCACTTCCTAGCCGCTTGTCTCTGCTTGTAAAACAAACCCTAGCTCTTTTCTACTACTCTATCCTCTCTCCCATGCATTCTAGATTGGGTTTCCATCACTCATTCTTCTTCCAAAATCCTCACAATAGAAACATGAAGGAAACTGCACCAAGAATACATAACGGGATATTAAGTAAATTCCAAAATGACGTTGTAAGGTAACCCTAACTACTTCTCGTCCTTAGACATTCTTGATCAGTTCAAATTCATTCCTTACTCCTGTTACAGACTCACAAACATCAATAGGAGAAGAACAACACAGAAAGAACACTGTAGTCCCATTTTAGAACCCTAAATTTGTGCAAAATGTGTTACAAGGTATGATTCGACTCTCAGGCACTTATGCAGCTTCTATACTACATCCTGCCACGAGCGAGATCAATTATAATGATGTCTAAACAACTATTTTGTTCCTTATGCATAACAGAACCCTAGAGCCGCTTAAGAAGTTCCAGCGAAGTGAACGAGAGAAGCAGAGAACGAGATTAAGTTATAACGCTCTTTTGGTCATTATGATTCATATTCTAATGAAAGAGTCTTAGAGTATTGAGGTGCCATGCACTGAAAAGTGAGAACAGATGCACAAAATTGTAGTTTCTCGGAGAGTAGTGTGACTACCATGGTAGTAGATGTGGTAGTGTTATGTTCACTACTGTAGTATTGCAATAACGCTCCATGTTATCACAGTAATCCAATTAAAATTGTGGGGACTACCGTGGTAACACTTAGGCTACAGTGGTAACATGTCCCAACATCCCCTCTTAGTGTTTACATACAAAACACATAGATTATTGCAGTAGTTCATATAGCCTATTCTGGCTACCGTGGTAATGCGTCAAACCTTGTACACTCGTGCAAACCAACAACTATGGTGTTTTCCCCTTCCATTGAGATGTTTGGGGGGGTGTAAAAATACACAATTGAAATGGGGGTGGGGGGTAAAAATACATGATGTTCAGTTAA
The DNA here is from genome assembly GCA_030144865.1 of Tinospora cordifolia. Lineage (NCBI taxonomy): Eukaryota > Viridiplantae > Streptophyta > Magnoliopsida > Ranunculales > Menispermaceae > Tinospora > Tinospora cordifolia. The sequence goes on from JAJIYU010011572.1 coordinate 11,487, forward strand.
TTTTGACCTATTACCCAGACCATGTGCTAAAATTATTAGAAGACCACTATATGTTGACTTTATATTATTAGAAGCATAAAAAATGTTGAGAGAATGATTTGTGAATCTTAGGCTAAGGATTCCAAACCATCAAGGCAAGAATAAGAACAAGCAGAGGAAAGTAATAGGTACAAATGATTATCCACACCCTTTAACATTATTTTGGTCTCAAATATGAAGCATGATTGTGTGTTTATTATTCAATGAAATTAGAAGTATGCTAGGAATGTAATAGTAGTTGTTTGCTCGATTGCTTGCTTATTATATGTTGATAGCATGTTATTTAATTCCAATGTACTCCAGTATTGTCTCAATGAGTTTTTCATCTATATTAATTGTAGAATAACGTCATCTATGTGACCTAATGCATGATTAAGATTTATCTGTATGTCAGATGTATACATGTATTATGATGATAATATTGATGTGCATGCTAGTGATCACTAAATAAAGACGATGAAGAGTTTAACCACGTATCAAGTTGTAATGCGAATATTGTGGCAGTAGTTTGGTATCATCATGGGTATTTCTGTAACACCCTGACCTATGACTAGGTGGACCAAACCATACTACAGGTTAGCCTGTAACGCCCCAACCCCCTAGAAACCACAAGGTGGGTTGGGTCCTGTTTTATATTTACAAGTAGACAACTTGCATCTCAATTCCTTTATTCTAACACTTACTGAGATACTCATAAATACACTTCCATTGAGTTTAATATTCAATACGATAATGCAAGTGAATAAAGAAAAACTTCAAATCTTTATTCAAATAAAATAAAAAGATTACACTCTTGAAATCAAATCAAAAAATTGAGTACATAACTCTAAAATTCAAAAGTAAAATTCAGTGGAAGTCTTTAATTTAAAATTTGGGGCACTATGCCCTTACAATATAAACTTTCTAAATAAACTTTCAAAAATCTATAGTCTTCATGTAATTTAATTTTTTGAAAAATAGAAGGAAGGGGTGAGCACATAGCCCAGTGGATCATTAATTAAACAACTAAGTAACTAATTCAAATCAATAGCACAACCAAATTCAAAAACTTTCGTGCATTAAGTAATTCACACAACTTTTTGGTTGTAGTTGACATTAAGACTGAAAGGGGTTTTACTCTTTTGATGTTCTTAACGTAGATACCTCTCTTTAGGGTGGAAAGATATTTCTTTGTCACTTTTCATTAGATGCCATATACCAAGTTTTCCTTAGTTGCGCCATGCAACCCCACACTCTAAGTATGTGTTAAGAACACCCATAGCACCCATACAGGTCACTATGACAGTACATGATTCTTATCTTAACTTTTTTATATTTAAGATCACATAATCATGAAAAAATTCAGAATATAAGTTTCAAAATTTTAAACAACCAAGAAAGCATGAAAATATCACACAACATGCTTGAAACATTGAATTAAGTCCTAGACATGGATTCTAAGCATGGCATGCTCTCATGAGTGACTAAAACATAAAAACATGCTAAACTAAAATTAAAATATGATTAAACATGCTGAAACTAAAATAAGACAGGCTGAAAATTAGAATTTAAATAAGCGTGAACATGCTAGAAATTTAAAATAGCAAAGTACAGGTTTAAGAAATCTCCTCTACCTTAATCCGAGTTTCTTTGTAGAATCTGGCAGAGGTTTCCCTTATCTACACTTTCAAAACTTCAAGAACTTCTAATCACCAACAAAAATACTTCAAAAACTTTCTAAAATACTAAAATAAGAACTTTTCACACAAGAAACAAAAGAAAGTGAGAAGAGGTGCCAAGAAGAGGGCAAGGACAAGCAAAGAGGAAAGTATCAACTCTTTGCTTTGGGATGAGATGAATGTGAGCAAGAAGGGATATTTATAGGTGTTCATGAGTACAAGGGGAACAGTTTGGGCAGCTCAAAAAGTTGGGCAAGTTTCCAATCTTAAGGGGGGACAACTAGGCTTGAATAGGTAAGTGTGCATTAGGGTTTTCTACTCTTGATGTGGGCCCACATTTGCTCTCTTGTGCCTTCCTAATTGTATGTGAACACAAATCAGATCTCAAACACTTTCCTTATCTCTTGGGATGTGATCTAGTGAGCATAGAAAATTTCTAATCAAGTTTAGCAAGAATCTTTCCTATCTTCTCAAGCGTGGGTGACTCATTAGCTAATTGGAAAACTTCCCATTTTCAATCTTGGATGTCATGTGAGCAAGGGAAGATGGAATCAAACTTGGAGAATACCATATCATAGTTAAATATGCAAATATAAGCTTAAAAAACTCACTAAGTAATTCAAACTCCAAGTATGGTGCACCCTTTAGTGTACACCCATGAGATGGCACCAAAAGGGGAAAAAGGAAGTTTCCATTTTGGTTTTCTTGTTTTATGTGCATGGGATGGCTAGGGTTTTTGGGTGCATGTTTCAAATTTCAAACCCTTCTTATTTGGTTGGTTCACATGTGTGCACACACACACGCACACCTATGGACCGAATTTGCATGAATAGGGCAAGGTGCACATGTCATTTGTCTTGGTGTATGGAATCACCCTTCTTAGACTTTCCAATTCCTATGAGACTTCTCATTCCTTGGGTAGGTGTGGGTATACATGATCAGTTGCATGGCATATGGAATCATTTTTCATGAATTCAAATAGTGAAAATGTCCCATTGAGATTAAGTGGTGTGAGGGTGCACATGATCATGGTGTTCCACCCATGTGACTTGCACATATTAGGGGTGGCCATGACTTCATGGGTTCACAAAAATAAATAAAAGTTAATATCTCCTTATTTACAAGGAATTATGATTTATAACCTTGGTCAATTGTTCTAATGTTTGGATATGTCATTCATTTCGTTAGTTCATGTCATTATATTTCATTTCGATCTCTCGAAGTACCCCAAATGCCAATTCTTTCCTAATTTGTACCCCTTGAAGGGTGTTTGGCAAATGAAAACCCTAACCTTAACCAATTATTCTAATTTTTAGATATGTTGTCCAATTAGTTGGTTCATGTCATCTTACTTCCTTTCAAATTGTTTTGGGTCCCTAAGGGTCACTAAATGAGAGTTTGAGAACCTGCTAAATTTAGCCTTAAAATGAACCTGATTTCATTTTGCACCCAAGCTTCACCGAATTGAAGATAAATTTTATTTAATGAGTAAAACAAATTCAAGTTATTACAACCTACCCTCTTTAGAAAAATTTTGTCCTCGAGATTTGTATATAACTAAGGATTTCTAGTGAACAAGTGTGGATACTTTGTCTTCATCACACTTTTGAGTTCCCAGTAGCTTTTTTCACCCCATAATGTTTCCACAATACCTTCACTAACGGGATATCCTTCGTTCGTAGACTCTGTGTGTAACACCCCAACCCCCATATCATTAAGCATTGGACGCATCCACCATTTGTTTTTGACAGTCGACTAAACCAAACGGCGGGCCGGGCCGGTGTTACATTACAAGCGACCCACACTTGACTTTCTATTTCAGTCATTTCATGCCTTGATCATATTTAACCGTACATAACTTAAAAATTAAAAATGTAATCAGACAATAGTATAAGAAATAACTGAAATTCATAAACTCAATTAATTAAACAAAATTGAGTACATAATTTAAAAAAAATATTACAGCGGAAGTCTTAAAACTTGGGCAACATGCCCTTACATAAAAATTAGAAACTTTTTAAATAAGAAGAACCTAACTAATATTCATG
>JAJIYU010011573.1:0-15179 GCA_030144865.1 Tinospora cordifolia
TCAATTTGCTCTGTTCTTCAGTTTTCTCCTGCAGCTTCTTTCAATCTCCTCTTTTCAATCCCCTTCTTCAGCAACACACTTTTCTTTTTATATCCTCCTCCCCCTTTTGCCATAGAAATCACAGTATATCACCTCTTAGTGGAGTAACCACGGTCTATGACCTTTGTGCAGCACTCAGAAAACATTCCCCAATTCCTGGATCTCTGTTTGCCAGTTTCTCTGCAGCTTTTATGCTGGTGACCGCGGTACAAAGATTGGTGACCGTAGTCACCAACTTGCCTCTCAATTGTGTATTCTGGTGACCGCGGTCCTCTAGTTGGTGACCGCGATCACCAGTATTTCTTCTCATTTTGTGCATTCTGGTGACCGCGGTCCAAAGATTAAAGACCGAGGTCACCAGTATGATGTTGTCCTGACTGGTTTCTATTTTGTTACTGCGGTCTTCAGTTGATGGACTGCGGTTTTCTGGTATTTTCTCATCATCTTCCTTCTTGAATTACCTTCTTTGCAGACTACTTCAATCTAAAATCTTCAAAACACTCAATTTCCTTCCTAGACATCATTTCTTATAAAAGAGTAACAGATTACATCAAGTCAAGGTTTATAAGTCGTTACATCATGCAAAACTATAATTATATGTAATAATAACCAATGCATGTAATTTCAACTTTAATCTTACTTATTTGCTCCTAAAATGCAACCTTTAACCTGTTATGACATTAGTTTGCTATGCAACTAACATGTACCCCAATGGAAAAAGTCATTGCTGCGATAACTAGTGTGCAAGGATGAAAAATAGATTTGCAATTATATTACCATGGTAAGCTACTGCAATAATTAGGGGTGTAGGTACATTACCGAGGTAGGTTACCATGGTAACCAAGGAGTAATTTTCAGGGCTTTGTCCTACTATCGCAGTAGTAAATTGTGCTACTGCGGTAACCAACATTTGATTGGTTTTCTAGGTTGGTTCTTTACTTTCTTAGCTCACTTATAGCCATAGTATCCTCATAGTTTGACGTGTAGGCTTTGAAACATGAAATTGAGATTGAGATAGGGTGGTTATACCTCTATTGAACTTTCAAATCTCCTTAGTTGATCCACACATATTCAAGCAATAAAATTTGTGCAAGACTTTGCTTTTTCCACCTTCCTACACTCTACTTGTTGTGTAGAACAACCAAAGAATGAAAATGATGGCAAGAAGGAGGCTAGAAGAACAAGAAGAGAACTAATTCGTTGTTGTTGGGATGAAGAGAATGGTTGGTTGGGCATGGTTTATGTAGAACTTTAATGGGCATATTTGGGAATGTTTGGGGTGTCTATCTTTTAGAAACCTTCCTAATTCTCCAACTTTCTTGTTCCCCATGCACATAGCTTATTAACAATCAAATTTAGAAGTTGCCAATTTGTTCGTGGTGCTTTAGATTGGTTTTAGACACTTTTCCAATTGTTTTCACACATTTTTACACACACTGTTGTTGTAGTCAACTAGGTTTCCACTTTCAGTTTCTAGGTGTTAGTTGTTGTTAGCAATCCCGCAAGTGTACGAGATTGCAGTTTTAATATCTGGTAAGTTCGGGTATCGTCCTTAGGGAACATGGGTAGCTTTTGATTTTTTTAATTCTAGAGTTACTAATGATCATAGTTTTATCAAGACTAGATTGAATGTAATTCAGTTAATTTCAAAACAAGAAACTGCTGTAAACAAAGATAATAATAAATTTGAAGAATTCAATATAAAAGTACATCTAGGACAATGAATGTCATCGCATAGTTTACAAATCTTCGTTGTATCTATGAATTAGCTAATCTATGAGTTATAGCATCAATGGTTGAAACCTTTTCCCAAGGTGTTTCAACACTCACTAGATTTGTTTCGTCCAACCCTCTCCCGAGGCGTTTACTTGACAATCTATGTGGTTAGTCTAATACTCCATGTGCAACTCCCTAGATTGGTCAACAATCTCCCAATCAATCAACTGGTCTAGGTCTAGATTGTGATATCGATCTTTTAGCCTTCTCTCCCGAGATAGACTAAAATACTGAGTTCAATATATCTATGGCTAGTAGACATAAGGCTTTAAGTCTACACAATAAGGAATAGAATCTATAAATCATCAACTACAAGTAGATATTACAAACTATGCTTTGAATAATCACATCTCGGACAACAGAACTGATTAGCTCGACATGAATGGAATGGAAATCATAAAATTAAATTCAAATAAGCAATACATACTCAAATCTCTTAACAATCTTCAAAAATCAATAAAAACCTAGTCTTTCATGCCCTAATAGCCGTCACAGTGTTTTCTCTTCAATCTTACACCCCTTGGACACTAATTCCCTTCTTCTATTTATAGTCCCGCACAAATAACCCTAAAAAATATGAAAATCACGCTATACAATCGAATGACCTCGATCAGTGACCGCGGTCCATGAATTTGATGTCAAAAATCCAGATTTCATGCATTCTGTCCACCGCGGTCTGTTAATTTTCTGTGCCAACCACATTGTGGTAATCGCGGTCTCCAGTTTATGGACTGCAATCACCAGTGTGTTATTCACTGGTTCTGTTGTTTTGTTCTGACTGCAGTCTTCAGTTCTTGTACCGCGGTCTGCTGGTGTTTGCTCTTGATTCTATCTCTTTTATGCTTTCTTCTGATGCATTCTTTGTGTGTATCAACCTGTGTCCTGTAATACATGCAAATTCCTTTCCCACACATCATTTGCTCATAGAAAAAATATTAAAACTATAGCAAACAAGGCTTAAAAGTTATTAAACAATTTAATTCCTAACTACATGCAACTATTGCTAATTATGCAATTCTTTACTTATATTTTCTCTTATTTCCTATAAAATGCATCATTTTGCCTATTCCAATATTAGTTTACTATGCAACTAACGGTTGCATTACATCCTAAGTATATGGTAGATATTTTATATATGTTTTGCATGGGTTTAGATTGCGAATAGATTGTATCTACTTGTAATTAGGTACATAAACATTTTATAGAAGCATTGCATGTTAAGTACATGTTTAGAGAATTTCAATATGGTTTTGTGCATTTCTATCTATGATTTAATGGTAGGGAAAAGTTCTTAGTGGTCTATGTAAGTTCAGGTTGAGTAGAAACAAGTACAATGAGGAAAGAAGAAGAAAATTGCTCAATTGATGGTTTTCAATTTGTTATCACAGTAGAGAAACTCATCATCATGGTAACAAGAGTGTGAATTGGAGGAAAAATAGGCAATCACGAACATGGAACACTATTGTGGCATTCAAAACATAGGGCATTAGAGGAATTCATTATAGCTGTAACGAGAGAAAAAAATAATGTGTGTTGGATGATTACCGTTGTAACACGGGTTTTCATCAATTTTTGTATTTTTTTCGTGTTTTTGAATAATGACACTACCACGGTCTGTTACCGTAGTAGTGCGAATAGGATACAATTTTACGGTTTTATAATTTGTGTTTCAGGTGTTTTAAGTGATATATATATATATATATCTATATATATATATATATATGAACACATTATTAGGGTTGACTATTGTTTATTTCATTATTGTGACGACTAGAAGTGAAGAAGAGAAGGAAATCGAGACAGAGATCCAAAATGAGATCAAGGCAAGAGTATGATCTTCTATTTGTGTAATTCTTCATTTTGTGGTCTCTACCACATGTCCAATGTCACACCTCGACCCCCGGGTTGGACATCATATCCTTCAATCTAAGGCCCTATTGTCGGTCATCGCGCGGCTCCAAACTTGGCGGGTGGTCCGCCGAGGCACCGGGTGTGAGACAATCATCATCATCTTTTCACTAACCTCTATACACGAGGTTTAGATAATTTCATAATTTCAAATAATCATTTGATTCATGCTTCACTAAACAATTAATTTCAAATCAAATTCACCGGATGTTCAAAGTCATATTCATACTGGAAATCAAGATAATAGTAGCAGAAGCACTTTTCGGATCAAATCTTTCTAAATCATTGAACACTGTTTAACATACAATATCTAAAAATCATCAGTTCATCAATCAAAATAAAAGCAGTGTTCAAGATGGTAAAATAGTCCTGTAGATACATACACAAAAATATGATACATGACCCTTCGGCCCAAATCCAAAATATACATCATAAAAAATATTCAAAATAGAGAGACAATTTAACACAAAATATCACTCTCTCTCTCTATACATCCTCCAGTCTTTGGTCTGCATCCTCACTGAGCACTGTGCCCATGAGTACCTGTAAAATGATAATAGGGATGAGTTCAAAAGCCTAGTTGATCTCCCTGACACTCAATAGCATTAAACAAACACGCACACGAAACATGCAAACAGTTTCAAATCATTAGGGGCGTTTCAAACACTTAGTTAATTTATCCATTGCACTCTAATATCAGGAATCTACCATCTGATATTAAGAATTAACCGAAAGAGTCAACCACCCTAGGTATCCCAATTGTGGTCCTGAACACAATTAGGCACGACATCTTTATAAAATAGAAGTCTACTTCTGAGACCACGATCCACTAAGATACTAAAACCAAGGAAAAAATCTTCATGACTTTCCAAATTCAAGGGTCTCATACGGCTGTTTGCAATTTGGCCTAGTTGGGGGATACCCACGATGACGTCCTAGGACATCCGGAGAACCTAAACGCAATGTGCTAGTAATTGCCCGTCATCGCCCCTGTACGTGATTTTCTTAATAAACCATTAATGTTCTTTAGTGATACAGTCATGTTTTCAATCCACTTATCATGCAAGATGTTCATTAACCATTCTAGTTCACGTAACTGAAGCAAACATACATCATGCATACCTATGCTAGAAAGCATATAACCTATCATCAGGATATCAATCAATCATTCCATACAATCAATACATCCCTAACATGGTACTATGTACAGGAATTAAACATAGAATCATATTTCGCACCCTATATTTGCATAATACCAAAGAGGAAGGTGGAGATAAAACAACCCCACCTGAATCCAAAAAAAGGACTGCTAGATGGCAAATCACCTCAACTGCAGTCAACGTCGTCCTCTGCATCATTAAACATAAATGGTGCATCAAAAACTTACTTTAAAGCTCATTCAAAATTATTTGAGAATTTTCAGTTCAAGTTCTTAGTTAAAAACTAGGCAATTTTTCAGCTTTCCTCATTTCTCAACAACAGTACGCGAGACCATAGTCTACGTGACCCACATGAATAACTAAACACTTTTAGTACTGAGCCTAACTTCAAACTAAGCTTAGATTGGTTTTGTTTGTGCATCAAAGAATTTTTCCCCTTCAGAAAATCTCAAATTTTATTTCTTCGTAACTACATGCACAAACACAGTCTACGCATTCCAAACTAAGTATTAAACACTTTTAATTCTTGCTGCTACTTCAAAGGATGAACAGATCGAGTTTTATGGCCTATCAAAGGATTTGCACCTTTGAATTCGCCAAATTCAATCAAAACCCGCAAATCCATCAAAAATCACAAATGATCAGTCAAATTTCACAGAATCTAGTCTAGAATCACTTATTCTACAGCAAGCAAGTTAGATATGAGCTCTTTGCAATTCAGATCGTTATTTACATCAAAAACCCCAAATTTGAAATCTCGAATTCAAATTCGCAATTCAGACTATAAAATTCAAATCTTAATAGTTCAGAGCCTTAGAATCTTACCTTAGATGCTTAGGATTGTTCCAGACTCGGTCTAGATTGTTTTGACTGTGTCCGGGCGAAAATCAGATCTCCGATGACCTAAAAACGAAAGCCCCAAATTCAAAATATTTTGTTTTTTATTTTGTTTTCTAGTTCTTTGTTTTACGATTAAATAACAAATGAATAGTAAGCGCATGAACAATACCACTATTCATAGAGGAAAATTTTGTCCAATTCTCCCTTTTTTTTTCTAAAATTAGTTCAATAAACCCCCATAAGTATCTTTTTTATTTTCCAATTTTTCACCAAATTGAACCAACGTGATTTATTTTATTTCTTTACTAAACATTATAATAAACATTTAAATTATGTTTTTGAACATTTTTATATTTATTTAATATTTATAAAAATTCTTTTTCGACATGTACGCGTTATAAAAATTTGGTTTATTACATCCAACTAAGGAGTTTTAATTTTTAGAATGTGATTTCAATTGTAGGAACCCTTAATTATGATTTTCAATTAAATTATTTTGATATTTTGTTTTCAATTTTGTGTTGTTACTACTTTTAATCTATTGGCCATATATATATTGATCTCAAATAGTTAAACTAACTCAAGAGAGAGTTTTATATGGTTGGATAATCAAAGTACAACCCTAGAACAATCAATTGAACTAGAAGGTCATTGATTTTATAGGAGGTTGCACAGGAATTAGGTTTCCAATGCATTAGTTTGTTGATTGCACACCTCAAGATGGGTATTTGACTAATAGGTATTAAGGTTTATGAGGAGAGGGTTTTAGTAAAAGTGTTAAACCTACAAAATTAAGAATTCGATTAATTGAAGTAGGAATTAAGGAGGAAGACATGAGATTTTACAATCATAGATACTTAATTCAAATAGTTTTCAATCAAATACTTATTTGTTTTCAATCTAATTTTAGTTTAATTTATGTTTTCAATATTCAAACTTAGTTTTTAGCCTTGACAAAACTGACACTAATATTAGATTGGGATTTAGGATTATTAGCCATATACTGTTCCATGAGAATGATATTTAGTTTCTTATTGTGTATTACTATTGCGATCCTATATACTTGTGGCACTTACAAAATTGGGCTTCACGAGACACTACTGTGATAATGTTTTTCATTACTATTCCAATTTTCTATGTACACGAGGCATTAGTGCAGTAAGGCGTTCCATTACCTTGCTAATAATTGGAGAATTTCTATGTTTGGTTTTGTAATTTGTTCTAGTTTAACGATCCTTTTGTCGAATTGTATGCCTTTTGCAACAAAATTTCATGGATTTTTTTCCAAAGTTTATTTTGCTCAAATTATTTTATTTAATTTTATTTATCAAATTTTCATACAATTTTGGGGTATTACAACCTATCATTGAAATTTACACAATGTCATTGAAGGCTAGTTATGTACTTTTGGTGAAGAGATTTGGCTACTTAGTCTTCATCTTGCTTTCCAAATCCTAGGTTACTACTTTCACTCCATGATGCCTCTAGAAAACCTTGACTAAAGGGATGTCCTTCATTCTTAGACTTTGCACTTTGAGGCTTAGCATCCAAACTGCCACTTCTTCGTACATGGCATCTTCTTGGATGTCCACCACTTCCCATTAGACTATGTGAGAGGGATCGGGTTCATACTTTCTCAACTTTGACACATGGAACACATTGTGAACTACAAACGATCAGTTTGGTAGGTCAAACTCATGAGTGCATCTCTGATTCTCCAAAGTCTTTTGAATGTACTGATGAATCTGGGTGATAATTTTCCTTTGTAACCAAACGTCTTGATCTCTTTCTAAGGGTTTATCCTTAGGAATATTCTATCTCTTGCTTAGAATTCTAGTGGTATTCTTCTGTTGTCAGCATAGCTCTTCTACCTATTTGGTGTTGTAGCTAATATCTTCTGGATCAGTTTGAGTTGGTTATTCATCTCTTTCACTATGTTTGGCCCTGTAAGTACATGGTCTTCAAAATCTACCCTACAGATGGGTGATCTGTAGGGTCTTCTGTAAAGAATTTCATAAGGACATCTTTATACATACTTGGTAATTATTATTATAGGCAAACTCTGCCAGAAGTAGATACTTGCTCTAGTTGCCCTTGAAGTCAAGGATGCAAGATCTCAACATGTCTTCTAGTATCTGGATGACTCTCGTAGACTGACCATCGGGTTGTGGATGAAAAGTGATTCTCATGGTGAATCTGGTGCCCAACTCCTTCTGCAGACTCTACTAGAACTGTGATGTGAATAGAAAGTCCTTGTCTGACACTATGGTTTTAGGCACATTGCAACAACTTTTCCTTCTTGCATCAATACTCCACCAAAGTTGTTCTGCAAGGCATCCATATGCAGAGCATATCCGATGCCATGTATAAGAGTGACTAAGATTGGGGCCGAAGTCAATCTATTCTTTAGTTCTTAGAATGATTGTTCACACTTCACATTCCAATTGAACTTGACTCTCTTTTAGTAAGCTTGGTCATGGGTTTGGCTAGCTTTGAGAAGTCTTTAGTGAATTGTCACTAATATCCAACTAGGCCCAAGAAACTTTTAATCTTTATAACCATCTTTGGTTGCTTCCAATTCATGATGACTTCCACCTTTTCAATATCTATAGAGATGTCGTTTGATGATAGTACATTGTAATACCCCAAAAGTTTATAAATCATTTAAGAAATTTTAGAATTAATAAATGTAAAGTAACTTAAGTAAAACAATGAAATTATAAATTATTCATAATCAAATAATACAAGTGTAAATATACCCAAAATAAATATAACCAGAATAAAAATAAAAATAACATAAATTCGGTGAACATGAAAAATATCAAAAAAAATATGAAAATAACACAAAAGCCTTGATTACCACGAGAGAGATTTGGACTATCACGCTGATGTGTAAAAAATAATAAATATGAACCAATTGGCATCATTTTGGTTATTGTAGTAATGGCTAGGATTATCGCAGTAACATAAGCAAATTATAAAAAACCAAATTGAACATGGTTCCTGTTACCATGGTAGCCTACCGCAGTAATGTATGATTACTACAGTAGCGAATTGCGTTATCACAGTAGTACATAAGTATATATGCATGATTATCGCATAGAAACCCTAATTTTTATCCATTCTATTATGTAGCTGCACGAACTCTTTAGCGAACCCTGAGTAGCCGCCATTGTTCTGGTTTTCCTCATCCCATAAATGTTTTACATTGATTCTAATTTATCTTAACCTTTCCCAATAGTCTCTCAAGCAAAGATTAAGGAAGAACTGCACAATCAATGAGGTGTTCGATTGCTGCAAGTCACAAGCAGTTATTGACGAGGTAAAGCACTGGTTTTCACTTTAGTTACATGTTTTCCATTACTATTTCATGTAATCTAAGCGTATGGTGAACCCTAGAAGTGGTCTAAACGTTCTTTGAGGCAAACAAAGGGAGAGACGAGTAGCGGCAAGGCATAACACCCTACTGTTCAATGGGATACATGTTTTTAAGTTTAGTGTTTAGTGTTTTGAGGTGCCATGAATGAGAAGAAATGAAATGTAGAAAAACTTGCATGAACATACAATTTCTTGGAAATATTTTGACTACCGTAGTGGTGCAATGCACACATGAATACCTTGTTTGGTTACCACAATAACGCAAAAACCCTACCGCTGTAACAAAATGAGTTTTTGTAAACTTCAAAGACTATCGTCGTAGCCTACCACTGTAGTGCGATTACGGTCCTGTAGTTAACGCAATAGCTATCTTGGTAACATGTTTGAGACATATTTTTCATTTCTTTGTGCATACACATTGAGTACCATAGTACTACCATTCCCTACCGCGGTACTCAGTAGAAAACAATGTAGATTGGCATCTATTATGACTATTGTACATATCATAGACCATGTAAGTTAAGGAATCAAAGATTTATGGGTGGAAAAACATTAAAGTACTTCAATTTTGAATAATACTTCCATTAAACCTTGACAGTAGAAGATTCAAGACTATCAAGATAACAAGGAAAGGGCCCAAGGGAGACTACTTCACAGGTGAAAGTAATTAACTTGCTCCCTAGTATTATTTAAGTTTTAAATGCTAAAAATGATGTGTGTTTTCATTATTTTGAATACTAAGGAGCATGCTAAGGTGTTATTTGAATGATTTATGATTGACATGATCGCATGAAGATTGAAATAACATGAGTTATGTGCCCATGCTGATATTTACATGCTTTGATAACATGAGATGATTATTGTTTCATTATACCTTTCATGAGATGATCAACATAATTAAATTGTTTGTATGACGATGCATCATACCTGACAAAATGATAACCGTGCTTGTTATGAGATGTCTGTTGATATTTAAATAAAGTTAAATTTAGAATTAAACCATGTACCAGTGTAGTGACCTATAAGGGATCATTGTAGGTGTTCTCATGATTTGGAACAATGGGCATGTCCCTAGCTCCTAATGATAAAACAATGGATGTGTCCTTAGTTCTTGGAGATCGATTGACGGGTATGTCCCTAGTTCCAAGGGTTGGGTGATGGGTAAGTCTCTATATCCCATTGGAAATTGGCATTAACTGTGTTTTCCCTCTTTCCATTGATTTGATTATAATGGGAGAATATTGGCGTTTAAGCCTTTCATTCAACTTAATGATTGAAATGCCCAATGTGTGACAAGTGTTTGCATGTTTGGTGCTTGAATTGAATAATATTATTGATGTATCGTGTATGATCCACTAGGCTCTTGAGCTCACCCTACTTTTTCATTTCAAGTAGCATTTGAGGCGATGCGTGTTGACTAGTACTAATAGCACATCTCATTAGTTAGCTGAAAACCTCGCTGTTGAGGTTAGTATGTGATCTCATTTGAGTACTTAGTATGGACTAGGCACATGGTCCTCTAGACTAATTTTCATGCTATAGTTTTCCTGAAGATTGATTTTCGGCCACGTAGGCCATGTTTTAGAGATTTTACTTGGGGATTTCATTTCAAACATTTTGAGTTTAATATTTGAAATTTGATGATCAAATTATTTTGTATTCTTTTTATCATTACATGAGATATCTCTTGGTGTGTCCAAGAAATTAATAAGTCGAGAAGGTTTATAATGCGATGTAATTTGAAATCTGATAAAGCAACGTCCTCGTTCTCAGTCGAGACATGTGTATGATAATTACTGTTAAATGGGCACACTTTTCCATGAGTAATCACGATGTGTTAGAAATGAAGGGATTGAGGACCGGGGTGTTACAAAGTTCATATTAAAGCTTAGTAAGTAGACACTAGGAAAGATGTTTAGTCAAATGCCAAAGGTGGTGTTCAGTGCTGATGTCAAGTTGTTGGTTCAACGAAGGAAACGCTCAGCCAAGTATTGAGACCTTAAGTCTAAGAAAAAAACTATAAATAGAGACTTGGGTGTTGCCAAGGGGAGACAATGGATCAAAAAAATTTAATAGGACATGAGTTAGAAACTAAAATGTGTGAATAACGAAACACTTTTTTGGTTAGAACACGAGATTGGGACAATCTTATATCTATGGTTTCTGCGTGGTATGAGACAAATAAGAATTAAGGGTATGGAGGAATTTCAAACTTTGAGATTGACGAGCCATAATTGGTGAATGGTCGGTGACTTTGAAAAAACCTATTTCCTTATGCAATGTAAAAGGGCCATAGTGGATGAGGCTCATCAGACGAAGTACTGCATCTAGGAGGTGATAAAATGTATCAAAATATCTAGGAAACGTATTGTTGGAAAAGTATGAAAAGGGACATAGCCAAGTATGTCTCTAAATGTTTAATTTGTCATTGGCTAAAAGTCGATAATCAAAATTCAATATGTATGTTGCAACCACTTTCAATACCAGAATGGAAGTGGGACAATATTGAAATGGACTTTGTTAGTGGCTTGCCTAGGAACCAAAAGGGAAGACACCATGTGGGTAATTGTGGATCGACTCACCACTTTCTACCTATATTATCTATAGATTCTATTGAAAAGCTAAGAGAGCTAGACGTCAAAGAAATAGTGAGGCTACATGGTGTTCCGAAGACCATTGTGTTAGATGGATATTTTAGGTTCACATCTTTATTTCGGCAAAGTTTGCAGAAGGGCTAGGAAGTAGATTCAACAAGAGTACTACTTTCTATATTTAGACTAATGGTCAGTCTCAGAGGGTCATTCAAATATTGGAAAAGATTTGGAGAGCTTGTATCCTTAACTTCCAGGGCAATCAGAGCAGGTATTTACACTTGGCAGAATTTGCCTACAATAACACCTATCAAGATAGTACATGGTTGTATCCATATGAAGCTCTCTATGGTAGACCCTGTCGATCACCATCATTGTGATACCCCAAAAAATTGTATTAAAGTTTATTAAATAAAATGTGAAAAATCGACTTCTAGAATCTTATGAAATTTTTGGTGCAACAGAGGTATATTTCAACATATAAAGCAGTAGGCAAAAATAGAAGAAAAACAATATATATTTTGAACCCGGCTATGTGATAGAGAAAATACTACCGTGGTAACGTGGTGATGTACGTGAAAATAAAATTGGTGCACCAAATGACTATCGCAATAATGGTAGTGTGTCACTGCGGTAGTGCACTACTAGAATAGTGCATCAAAAATTCCAAAACAAATATAGAAATTCTATGAAAAATGAATTTGAAAGTCCGCAAAGCCCTAATTTCGACATGCACTGATTCTTGTGCATGAGGAACCCTAAAAATTGGAGAATTAACAAGTTTTTCACATTAAAAATACCTAAACTTGTTAATTTATATCCATTAAAACTCTGTCTAAACCTTACACCTCACACCATTCTTTTCATCCCAACAAGAACTAGATAAGTTCTCCTCTTGCTCTCTATGCTTCCCTCTTGGCATCTCTTTTTCTTTCTTTGGCTATTCTAAACAACAATTAGAGTAGGAGGGAGGTGGAGTAACAAAGTTCTGTGCAAATTTTGTGCTAGAAGGAGATTCAACAGAAGTTTCAAGGAGTGGGAATCAAAGGATTAAGTGAATTGAGGTGGATATGATTTTTGGTGTTAATTTATTATTTTTATTTAAATGCGGCTTGCATGTGTGATATGTTTTGAATATCTATGGTATATCATTATACATGCCATATAGAATATGCATGCTTAGGCTTAAATGAATAAAAGCGCATGATTTGTGATTTCATCTTCCATGCTATGATGTTACTATGTCTATTTGTCTAATTAATGTTTATATTTAGTTTACATACATAAATGTTATGTTATGCACATAACAAAAGATTAATTAGACTCTAACCAAGTACTGGCTTAGTATTCCACCGCAAATTATTGTGGGTGTTCTGAAGATTGAAACAATGGAGTTTGTCCCTAGTTCACAATAGGTAAGGCCCAAATTTTTGGATAATGGGTAAAACCCTAGATCCAATGAAAACTTGCATAAGGATTGCTATTTCCTTCCTTGATATGAAAAATATCGAAGTTGACTCCTTTTGGTCTTAACTAAAACTATTAAACAATGATTTGATTGAACAATGTAATGTTTCAAAGTGGTTGACATATATGTTTTATTTGTTGAAATAATGAGTTAGATATTTAAAATGATCCACTGGCCTTTAAGGTCATCCCTTTTATTTAATCTTTTGAAAAATTGATAAATCAAGGCTACATGGGAGTCACTTAGAGTATGTTCCTTATATATTTTATTAAATTGTAGGGCATGTTGGCCTAATTTGGTTATTTGAAATTAATTCCACTATAATAAAAAATCAGAGGGTTTTGTACCTTTTAATTGAATTGTTTTCTTAAGATATGTTGGTTCTTTATTGAGATATGTTTATGAGTTAATGCTACTCAAGAGATCCTAGAAATTTGATACTAAAATGAACCAATGAAATAAAGTACCATCGGCCCAGCTCTTGACTGAATGGTGTGTCCATGTGTGAAGATTCGGGGGACCCAGTGTTACAAAGGTGGTATCAAGGCTCAGTTAGTAGATGTACTAGGCAAAAGTTAGAAAGAGTTGACTCATCAGATAAGACCTTTACTTAAAGTTAACTTAGAATGCCTACCTCCCGTTTTGAAATTGAAAATTGTTTTGAAAGTTAGTTTTTCAAAAAAATATATATGTTTTTAAATGTTTTGTTTGGGTACATAAATATAACACCCTGCCTCTCGGCCAAGAGGCGGGCCGATGTCACTTTCTATTTTTTCATTCTTTCCATTTTTATCCCATATCTTGGGGATTCCCTAAGTATTATTAACTCATAAACATTTCTCAATAAGGTAATAAGAAGTAAAAATTCATTATCATTAATTGAAAATTAAAGGCACAAAACTCCTTAAATTGTTTATTATAGCGAAATAAATCTCAAATAACAAAATTGAGCTAACATGCCCTTACAATTAAATAAAATCTCTAAAAAAATATTTAAAGGGAATATTGTCTATGTCACTACATGCTGACTCTATTTATCAATTTTCTAAAAAGTTAGAAGAAGAGAAGGAGAGCACAATGCCTAGTGGATTATTTTAAATATTTAAATCATTACTCTAACAAATAAGACATAAACGTCAAACACTTTTAAACATTACATATTTCAACCAACTACTTGTTTAATAATTGTAGTTAAGATCGAAAGGGGTCAACCTCGGTGTTCTTATTCAATTTTGTATCAAAGAGAAAGGGGCAATCTTTGAGACCAATTTCCAATGGATTTAGAGCCATACCCTTCATCCTAGATTTTGGGCATTACCCTAGGGACAAACCCTATTGTTCCAATCTTAAGAACACCCATAGAAATCCCCTGTGGGACACTGCGCCGGTACGTGGTTATAATCTCAATAAATCATTTATTAAGAATAAAACAAAGCATTCATGACTATAAATTAACATAATTAAAAATTAAGCATGTGAGCATAGTGATAACATAGCGCGGATCATATAATCACTTAGCATAAACCTTTGTTCATGAAAACCTAAGTATGTGAAATCTAAGCATGGTATGTATGATTAATTTAAGTAAAACATGCATATTCAAACATTGTAACACCTTGGCTCTCGAAACATACACAATTTCTACATTGATCTCATACTTAGAGATACATTCACATACATGTTCATTTTTGTCACATGACATCGTCGAGAACTGGGATATTACTTGTTTCACACATCAATAATAAATCTCCTGGTCCCACCAGGTCACATATCACATATCACATCAATAATAAATCTCCTGGTCCCACCAGGTCACATATCACACAATTTCGTTGAAGATGATACCCGATCTTACCGGTTATTACTATTGCAATCCCGTACACTTGTGGAGTCGCTAACAACTATCATATGTAACATCTCGAAAATTTTATATGAAATTTTTATTTTTACTTAGAATATTATACAGAATTGATGAATGAGGATTTTGGCATGTCCTAGTTACCCAAATGAGGATCAAAA
>JAJIYU010011574.1:0-15240 GCA_030144865.1 Tinospora cordifolia
AAATATTATTTTCATGAGTGCATCTAATTAATACTTTATACACATACTTTTCTATATTAATATCATACTAAAAATACTATTTTCTTATTCAAATAGAGAAGCTTATATTTATCCAACAATTCTATATATCTAATATTAATAAATGTACATTCTTTTATACTTTCATACTAACTAATTAATTGCATACCAATGACAAATATATATATATATATGTGTGTGTGTGTGTGTGTGTGTGTGTTTATGTTTAAATATATACATATATGTGTTTTACAATTATTTACATATACATATATATGTAAATATATACATATATATTTAAATATATTTAAATATATACATATATACAAATATATACATATATATTTAAATATATACATATATATTTACATATACATATATATGTAAATATATACATATATACAAATTTTGATCATTACGTCACTAAAATTTTCGGTATTACAATTATTACGTCACTAAAATTTCAGGTATTACATAACATGGGACTAATATCAGTGGCTTAAAGCGTTCTAAAAAGTATCTCATCATGGTCATACAAATGCACTCAAACATATCATTTATGTGTGAGCACAAGTATACGTCTACCACATGTCTTTCATGCTCTTTTGAGCACTATCATGGTCGACCACGGAAAATCCCTTATTTTAATCATGATACATAATAATGAAAGATTTTTAGAAGAGGAAAAGAGTTTATACCTTGTTGTTTGCCTAATTCTCAGCCATTCAAGATTGTGCGACTACCCACAAACTTGCACCTTCACATGCTTTTATGAGTTTGAATGATTCCTACTTCAAAAATCAACTCAGAAGTAGAAAACCACCTATCAATGGTTGGGAAGGTCTTTTTGAGATGAAAAGTGAAACCCACTTTTATTTTTTCTATTGCGAAAACTTTCATGTGTTACCTTAATCGCTAGGTGTTTTTTCTTTGAGATCGATCACTATAACTCTTCTTCTAGGTATCTTTTCTTTGATTGTAGGTGTTTGAAATGTTCTCTAATTGCATGTAAAGGTGGAAAGATGGGAAGGAGGATGAAAGAGTGATGTCCAAAAAGAGAATGAAGAAGAAGAAAATGTGTCATGTCCTCCTTTTTGTCTCTCTCTCTCTCTCTCTTGAACTTTGAGAATGAAATTTGGAGATTAGGAAAAATGCTCAAGTTGAGAAATTCTCAGTGTCTGCATGATTTTTTTCTATTTTTTCTTTCCAAATTGTATCCTTGCCTTATGAGAATGGGAGGTAGCTCCATTAGGGTTTTATGTTTAATTCTTTGTATGGACAGTCAAGATTGGATCTTAAAGTTTATGATTCAAGGGCTCACATGCAAGGCATCTCCTTGGGGAATATTCTAGGATGCTCTAATCTTTATCTTCCACGAATGGTTGAAATTTAATATTTGAATTCCCAATATGATGGTATATAATAATCCAAGATAATCACATGAGATTTCTACCTTAAACGATATATTTTCTTGTTTCCAAAATTTATTTAGTGTGATCTTTTTTAAATTGTTTCCTTAATCTTTAAACAAAAAGTCTCAACATGGTACTAACTTGAATGGATTAATTTAAATTGAATGGTTAAGAGTTTGACTTGTGATTTTAATCCTAGGGTTAGAATTTCTTTCTACAACGGTACAATGATTGAGGACCTTTTTGTAATTTTTGTAGCAGGGTATTTTAGTATTTTTAACATTACTTGCTAATTTAGTTATCTATTAAATATTCTAATGATTTATATCGGTTGATCATATCTCTTTTATTTTATTCTATTAATTATTTATTTTCTTTCCTTAGTAATTAGATCAACTCATATAAAGCCTTACTACTTATTAATTTTATGTGTAACCCATAAATATTCTTATCTAATGTTTCATGTGTACTAGTTCATGAGAACACATTATTCTAAATTTATTTTCATTTTATATGTTCACTTTTGTCATATATAAATAAATACATTTGGATACATTCTATTTATTTATCATTTTAATTAATTTAATTATTTATTCTTTGTTTATTTTCTATTTTTCTTTATCCTATTAATTAATATTATTTTATTGTTACTATCACTATTATTTAATTAATTCTTATTTATTTATTTACACTATTATTACTATTAATTAATCAATATTTAATTATTAATTAATTAATTTAATATAAATTTCTAAAGCATTACAAACATCCTTAGCTTGTCCAGCTAGACCTTCTTAAAAAAAGAGAGTAAGTATACCTAAGGGTGACAATGTACCTGCATTGGATTGCCATATACACCAACTACAAGGTTCAATGCATGAGTTTCAAGATAGGGGAATTGATATAAGGGAAGGTGATGCTCAAGAGATACAAGCTTGGGGCTAAAGCATTCAAATTAAGGTAGAAAAACCTTATAAGATCATCGTAGGAATTGGTACTAAGGAAGGTGATGCTCAACACACATATTTCTAAGAGAGAAGCTTCCACAATAAATTGGAAAGAGCCTTACAAGATCATAAAACTCCTCCATCAACTAGGAGTCTAGAGCTCATGGATTTGTTAGGAATGTGCATTCCAAAATTGTACAAAAAAGTACCATCAATAAATTTGTAATTCTAACCTAATGTAAAAGCCACAAAAAATTTACAATTAAAGTGGAAAGAAGTGATGGGGGCACTAACTTTTTTATTGTAATAGGAACAACTTGAGTTGTTATATCATAAAATGTTATGTTATATTCTATTATTTTATTATAAGCACAAACTAATATCTAACCTATTTGAATTAATCTAATAAACAAGTTACATAACATTATATGTTTAAACATGTGCAACTTAAACATGCTTATAACATATTTAAAAAAATTTCTAAATTTGACGTATAAATAAAAACCCAAAATTAAAATTATGCAATTGTATAGTAAGAAAAAAAAAGAAAACATTATAAAGTTATAGTTTCATCTAATAATATAAAATATTAAGAATTCTCCCAGCATAACATAAATATCAACATAATAATAATTAAAAAACTATTCAAGCTTATGTCTTGAGGCTCGCCTCACGTCAAAGCTATTGGAAGTCACCTCATACCTTAAAATTCTATAGTATGTTTTTAAGGTTTACTCAACTACATGAGTAGCATGCATTGAGAATTATAACTTGAGGTTAAATGGGACTTAACTACAATGCTGAACCTAACCCTCTCACCTTTTAAATTTATTTTCTCACTCTTTTACTTCAACTAGTATTAAAAATCACACTTCTTTCGTTGTAGAAGTTCTAATTTTAAGTACTTATGAGTAATCGACAAACAATGGCTATTGTTTTTGCCTCTAATTGCAAATAGTGAGAATTTTTTTTTCTCTCCTAAAAAAAGTTGAAAGCAAGATCATGGCAGTTGTATAACACCCTTGCATTTGGATCAAAATATGAAATTGCCCTCAATACTTCACTCATTTTAAGATAATAATGCATTGATTTGGATACAAGGGAGACGAGACTTTAGTATATTTATATTATCTGTCTTTCATTAATATGATAAATCTAAATCCGTTAACTTTATATTGTATACAAATTTGGTTATATTAACATGCCACGAGTTGCCACATTTAAAAGTATGTAGTTGAGGTGATAGAGATTATTTAAGAGTATTTTAGATAGTTTATAATATTGTTTAGAATATAAATTTATAGTAAAAGGGTTTTAGTAGTAATTGACGTAGTTTTAAGTTCACCCTTGCTATAAATTACTTATTTTATCGTTGCCCTATTAGGATATTCTCAAGTTAGACAAATTTACCAACTTGTCACTAAATTTTAGTTATAATTACAATTTATGTAAATTTATAATTTTTCTTCTATTTAAGATATTGTAAAGTTTTAAATTTTCATTGTATTAAACCAATCGTGCCTTATGATTCTTAAAATTTTGATTACGTCAAATGGATCAATTTCATGTTAATATATTTAATTATACAGTGTGGCAATTGCAAGCTCAATCTCATTAGTTTTTTATTGAGTTTAAGGTAGTGTTTGATTACTCTTTTTACAACATCGTATTTTGACGAGTCTTATTAAAAAAGCTTTTCAATATCGGTAGGATTTTTTTTAAAGGTCTTTTGTATGAAATAGAGGAAATACCTCTTCAATAAAAAGTAATTTGTTTTTATTTTTATTAATTACGAGGAGAGGAAAAAGGTGACAATACTTTCCAAAATAGGTATAATTTTTTAAAATGTCCAATATAGCCTTGTCAAATTATTTAAAGCAATTAATTTAATCTAATTTTAACTAAACAGTTTTTATATATATGTTCATAAAAAATAACCTATTTGTATTCATTAATCTTATAATTAAAAATTTTGTTTATTTACTAGGTAATATTATATACTTAGTAATTATCAACTTTCTATACTATGAAACTATTTAAAACTTTATAAAATTTAATATTCTCAAAATGAGAATATTTAATTTAATAAGTTTAAAATGTTGATTTTAATAAGTAATAATACAAAGAATAAAATTAAATATTCATATTCACATCAGTAATAAATTTATTATGTAATATGATTAAACTCATAATTTTTTTTTATATAAAACAATAGTTTTTATTCAAATGACTTACATTTTTTATATAATAATAAAAATAAAATTTTGTTAAATATTTTTAATAACCATTCTATTTTTGAATAAGAGTTTTTTATATTATTATCATGAGATACTTTATAAAAATCTTTATGAAAGTAGAGTTATCATGCCCTAAACTGTGTTATTTATAATGACTTGTATTAACATCGTATACGCAGCAAAGCCAACTAAGGGCATCTCTTACGCTGCTCAATAGCAGCTGAGGTGGCGCTCAATGGAACGCCACCTCAGATGCAGGGCGTTGAACACTCAGTATAGACTAAGTACTCAATGCTTAGATTACTTTTTTTAATTATTTTTTAATATATATTTTTTAAATATAATGTGACAGCAATACTCGTATGATCAGTGTTGGTGTTGCCCTAAGGTCAAACTCCTACTTTTGATTTTGTAAAAACATTTCATTAAAATGAGAATAAGATAAATATCTAAATCTATAAGGCTTTGTTTCCCGCCAACGCGTTTGGCGCCAAACATCTTCTCCTGTAATTTATTTCAGCTGTCTTTCCCAACTCTCTATCCTTCTCTCTGGGAAAGCAGTCATCGTCCTAGCAAAATCTTCAATCCAAGGTGAGTTCCTGAGTTTCCATTGAGCCCAACTCTTTTTTCTTTCTCTGATTCGGAGCTTAGATCTTGAGCTTTCGTACTTATTATTATTATTTTTTTGGAAAGAAAAGAGATTCAAAAGAAAAAAAACCCTAGATTTCGAGCCGCCGCTTGCAAATCCTTCTGTTTATGGTAATTCCCAAGATATTTTCATCGCTTATGTAAGATCATATTTGCAGGTTACTGCTGCTAGGGATTCTGTTTCACCAACGTGTCCCCGTCGGCGCAATTGGAGTTGTTGGGGCTTCCGAATTCATACGACCAGAGCTTGTGTTGCTGAAGTGGTGAGCATACTTCGTTGTTCTTTCGATTTTTTCCTTTGAAACCCCAATCTCATGAATTTTATGCGTTATTAGCCTATTACGTCGTATTAGGCGAGTTTGTGAATATATTTTAATCATTTTCGTTTGCTCAGAGTATTTATATTTATGGTCTACATCTATAATTATTTTTACTTTGTTGATAGTTATGAATTCCACCATGGACAATATAGGCGAATCGTGAGATGCTTTAAACCGCACATGCCAAGGGTCCCAGTAATTTTAGAGCCCTGGTCATTTGAGGTCCTCAAAGCTATAAACTTAACTGGATTTAGCAGGTCGTGCAGAACCGGGACCATTAACATGAACTTCACGTTTGATGATTTATGTTCAAAATACCTCCATAGAGAGTCCTCTAACTGTGATGAAAATTCTGGCTACCGCAATGCCATTTCATTTCAGTACTCATTCTGCATATGAAATAGTATCCCTACTTGAATATGAGAGTGATGGAAACCATTTTATACGCTCAGTGGTCCAAGTAGTAGTTCTAGCTTGAACTGTAGTAGGTACCTGTCAATGGATGTACTTTTGTTCCATCACGTGGTGACAATTGCGTCTCTTTTTTGCATCAGCTTGTTGCTTGTATGTTCATGCCGTATTTCTAGAGTTCCATCCTTGTGGTCTTGTTGCCCTTCTATTTCTTCTTCTGTTGTTTTCTTAGGTGTTTATGCAAGAAAATGTCAGAATTGCTTTAGTGCCAATGTGATTGTTTTGGTTACTTTTCTATTTGTAGCAATAGATTAGTGCTTTTGCAATCACTCAAACAGCTGTAACTCAAGATTTCGGTGCTTTACTTTGGTCAGCATATAGTCATTCTTAGAGCCTTTAAACATTTTGTTATAGGATTGGTCCACGAGTAAGATGATTCATTTCCTGCAGGTTGATGATTTTATCCTTGTTCGTCTATCTCTATTCTCTGCTCCAGAGAGTAAGCAGAGGATTATTAACATCATTAACAGTTTAAGTAAAAGCAGGACATGGGTTTCAGCCATTTGCATTTTATTCAAACTATTAAGGGTGGTTTGGTTGTAAACATCTTCAATGCAGATTCTAGTAGGAGTCCAGAACTCAAGTTTAAGAGCATCAAAGCTATTTATGAATCTGAAGACACTGTGATCCCAGGTTGCCGGTCGGTGCAGCATCTAGTAGAAGGCATGGTTACAGATTCACAACAATTTGGTTCTGGAGCCGCTGATAGTAAAATGCCTCTTCTGCGCAGATCTTTGAGACATGTCAAATGTGAACCTGAAACTTGTGAACTTGATGATAATGGCAGTGATAGCCAGAAAAAAAGTGGCTTGGATGAAGATGAAAATGGTACATGCGAAATGACCTTAAAAGAGATGAAAGAATGTTTCAAGAAACGGAAAAAGAAATTCCAAAAATCTGATCTCTTATCAAAGAAATATCGCAATGTGTTGTCAAGTCTTGGAGATGGCTCTGGCAAACAGGTTTGTAATAGTATGTTGACAGAGGAAAAAGAGACTGACCTCGAAGAGCCGCTCATCACATGGAAGCTAAAGCGGATAAATAAAACTAAAAGGAAAAGTAATTCCACTGGTGTGCATTTATCTTCCAAGATAGCAGTTTCTTCTGAGCATATTCTTGGTGATTCTCAAGATTTATCACAAGATCTCAAGAAAATACAAGCACCCATTAACATAAAGATTGAGATCTCAGAGTCTGCATCCACCTGTTTTTCAAATGGTTCTACTTCTGAAGATTGTAATGAAATTGACTTTCATACGGAGTCGTCGGATGGAGAACAGAAGGTGGTTGACAGAAATGACATGAGGAACATGGAACCCAATTTAAATTGTGTTACTACCAGTTCTACCCTTGAATACTGTGAGAAGAATGATTTTTTTCGGGACTCATTTAGTGAGGAGCCTAATATAGTCGACGAAGGTGACGCGGAGAACTTGCAACCTGCTTTGTTAACTAAAGTATCTCAAAATTGTGTCACTAATGAAGCTTCTTTTGAATACTCAGAACTTGGCAAATTTATGCCAGCTCCTTTAGGTGACAAATTCCTATTTGAAGAGAATGTGGAGATTGGCCCTCTGCTAATGACAAATTGTGGCTCTAGTGCTGCTGAAACAAGTCCTGTCACCAATAACCTGGGTTGTGATGCGTCTAGTAGCATTGATAATTCTGATAGCATCATTACTTACAACTCGGATCACATATCATGCCAGTTGAATTGGAATTTAATCCAATGGCCTATTAACAAGACCCTTCAATGTGTTAGGCCTAATTACAATGATGGCAGGTGTGTTCCTGATTTGAAAAGTGATGTTGCTACCGGTGGAGATAACAATCATCTCAATGAAATTGGTACATGTGATGGTGGAAGCCCTAGCATCACATGTCAGGATTCTCAGCCTAGCTTTTGTGCCACCTATGGCACGGATCCTGTGTCTGATGATTCATCTACAGGCCATGAAAAGCATTTTTTCCTTGCAAGTGATGAATCTGTCTCTGGTGGTGTTGATGGCACTCTAGACTGCTCTACAGAGAACCTTGGTTTGGATGCTAGAGAGGGGAGTGCAAATATGGCAGTGCTTCAAAATAATGATGGGCTTTGCTGCCAATCTCCTCCGGCAAGGATCTTTCTGAAAAGGAAGGTGTGTCTTAATGCTCCTATTTGTATTAGTCTGATGCACATTTCTATCTGGAAGTTTTTTTCATTAAAATATTTTCAGGTCATATCTCCAACTTCTCAGGAAAAGCTTTGTAAGGCAATGGATATTGGTGGGCTATATGATGATGATGAAAATTTCAGTAAGTCAAATCCTTCGGTATTCTTGAAAGTTTATTATGTGCAAGTTGTCCTGTTAAACACTATTCCCCCAGCTTACCAATATATCATCCATATTATGCAAACACTGCATTGGTCCACAATTGGCTGTATCATGAAAATGGTGCCCTACAACTACTTACCATTCAGTCTAGATTAAAAAAAAAAAAAGAAAGAAAAGAAAAAGAAAAATCTGTCAGATTAATTTTGTGCTACTGAGAATACTGATTCAATAGAGACTTGCTCAATTAGGAATATTCTCCTAAGCAATATGGGTAAGTGCCCTTTGTGGTCTTAAGAACATAAATTTAGAAGTCAGCCACTTTTATTGAAGCGTTAACTCTTGTCATAGGTAGATAGGGCTATGCTTCAAGAAACATACTAAGCAGCTTTCCATTGGCAGAATCAGGTCTTACTGGATTTGAAGCAACAATAAACCCTAAGCTGGTTTTCAAGAAACCAAAGAATCGAAAAAGTGGATCTCCAAGATCAGCTCCTAAAGGCATTCTCAAGGCTTCACATTCTTTTTTGGTACCTCATGAAGGCACTGATTGTTCTTCCAGTCATGGCCATGCACAGAAAGCTATTGCGTTCTCACAGCGGCAGATGCATGACATTGAGTGTCTGGCAATGAAGCTCCTGAACGAATTAAAAATCATGAAGGAGATTATGGAGGAAACTTGGAACTCTACCAGATACTCATCAATTCCTCCCAAATATACTTCTGATGAGGTAACATATGACTACTAATTTAATGAATTCTCCACTATCTCATAAATTTAATTCTTAATCTTTAGATTAGGTTATTTTGGAGAACGTGGTATTGAAATGGTTCGGAATATAAATTTCCTCCAATTTCTGGCTGATTTTAGTGATTTAATGGTGTTGTTATGTTGACCATAGTTACTAATTTAGATGATTTAACAAATTTGTGGTGAACAGTTGTGTCAGTGAGGATTTGCCTAAGTTTCTTCATGTATGATGGAAACAAAGGATTAAAAAAATCATTTTTGCCAACTGAAACTATACGGATTCAATTCATCCATAAAGTTACTATTCCGCTCAATTCTATCAAGGATTGGATCTACTTTTATAGAGCAACTAGTCACTTTCTTAATGATCACTTCATGTTTATTGGAGATCTTCTGCCTCTATCATCGTTGCATATTCTTCCTAGTGGACGCATCAAGTAGTATTTGTTATATGTTTTCAAGGAAATTGTAGTTGGTTTTCTTTTATATTATCTGTAAATGGGCTTTTGATTCCTTTAATTTTCTGTGTTTTTTCCCCACCTATTTTCATGGTTGGATTAACCAGTGATTTCTATTGAGATTCACATTTAATTATTTATTCCAGCTATGCTTATTAGTTCATTACTAACCCATTCATGCCATATCTCTTTACAATGTTTTTTTGGTCTCTTTATTAGTTTAGAAATCGTTTCAACTAATTGTTCTTATATTATATGAAAATGACATATCTTGCTGCCCTTCCGCCAAAGTACACCATGAGAATGTGCTTGTAAAAACTCGTTAGATGGTTACATTATGTATAAATTCTTTCATCTGCACATCCAATGCTTGCTTGTACTTAGGGTAACATTGTGTTCTTTACATCTGACAGTTGAGGATTACCATTGAAAATGCTGGAGAAGTTGAGGAAACAACAAAAAAATGGCTATCCATGATGGCAAGGGACTGTAACCGCTTCTGTAAAATTATGGTTTGTATTTTATATTGATGGATTATTCCTGGTTTGATGACAAGAAATGAGAATAATGATAATGATAAATTGAAGTAATCTATTTCCATTGGTGACTATAGGGGCACATTCTCATTCAGATGTTATTATGATTATAGTGGCATTCTTATTCTGATGTTATTATGATTTCAGAGATCAAATGAGAAGACTGCAGCTTCACCTGGCCACAGCCTTCACAAGCAGAGGAAGAAGATAACCTTTGCTGATGAATCTGGTGGTGTGCTATGTCATGTCAAGGTTTTCGAAGATCATCCAACTACACCTTTGGTCCTTGAAGGTAAACCTGCATATCCTGATACAAGAAGTTAACGATGCTTGATATGTTAGCTTGGTCTCCAACTCTTCTTCAAAAATAAAAGAAATGATTCCTTACCAGCTGAGACCTCTTGGACTATTGGGACAACTCAGAACCTGGGATGCCACAGAAGTAAATACAAATCTTAATTATTTCAGGCCTTCCCCATGTGTTTCCTTTTGAGCTGTAGAATGTATTTGGCATTTATTGAATTACTTGTAGCAAGCTAATGGCAATGAGAGGGTAAGTTATGGAATAGTTGTCTCCAAGAAGATGCATTTAGTTATTGTACAGAGACTCGTTATAATCACACCCTCTGTAACTCAATAGTCAGACTAGCATTCGCACCCTCTGTAACCTTAGCAAGCAGCCGCTTTATGTGTAGAGCTTTCGAACTTTTGGAGTCATTATTATTTTTTGGGAAGTAAATGGGAAAATTGTTTCTTGAAATACAAGCTTACATTCAGACAAAACGACACTCGTTAGTGACCTTAATTTTTCCGGTGTTATGTTTCTAGCAAATGAGGCCTCGTTTGGCTTTTGAATTGGATATAAAAGGCATAAAATTTTAGTTTGTTTTGAAAACATTTAGAAATTGTCATGAAAATGAAATAATTTTATTATAAAAACATAAATAGAGAACTGAAAGAAAATGAAAAGAGAGAGATATATATACGAGAAAAAGAGTCTTATTTATTAATAAAATATTTAGATAATTCTTTTTTGTTTTATAAAGTAATGAATAGTAAGAATCTTTTTTATAAAAGCTTGTCTTTGTTGTCAAGTAATCTTTAATGACCATAATTGATTTCTTTAATGACCAAGATTGATTTTTTTTTATTACCAAGAATGATTAACTTTACTTGATTTTTTTTATTACTTGGAAAGATCAATGGTTTTGATTAATTTCTTTATCAATGAGAAAGATCAGTAATGCAGATTGATTTCTTTCTCATTAAATAATTAATTGAATCAACATTATATTATTATTGTATCATTAAATTTATAAGATAAATATCAATATTCTTTAATTATATTCGTAACACTCCCTTTTGATTGTTTATTGTTTAATTAAATATGACTCATTAAAGGCTACTTGAGAACAATCATGTAAGGAAAAAAAATCAAGTGAAAAAAAAGAATATATAATTCCCTTAATGATATAGGGTGCTTCATTAAAAACCTTATCAAGAAAAACCTAATGAAAATATCTTGTTTGAGGAAAAAAGAGTACAACAATTTTATCTGTACCTCATAGGAACATCATTAGAGACTCTTAAATCTTATCATCCCAATTTTATAAATCAATTCCTTAAATATTGCAATAAGTAGTGCCTTAATGAATAAAGTTACAAGATTATCACATGATTTTATTTGCTAGATATTAATTTGTTTGTTCTTTTGAAGTTCTTATGTGGAAAAACCTTTGGCAACATATATTTGGTTTTGTCACCTTGAATATATCCTTCCTTTATTTGTGTAATGCAAACAACATTGTTTTCAAGAAAAATCTTGAAAATCTTTTTATTCAAAGGTCAAACGTATTTTTCTTGAATATAATGGGTCACTAATTTTAATTGGATACATTCTTGGCTTGCCTTATGAATTGCTATTTATTCAACGTGAGGAGGTTGCAATTGGTAATTGTTTTATATACCTCCATGAAATGGTAGTTAGTAGTCACATCATATGTGAATAAATAACCTGTTCAAAAACAAGCTTTAACATATTAGACAAATATCCAATATCAATATAACTAATTAATTCATGTTCCAAATTATTAGAATAAAATAAATCCTTATCAATTGTTCTTTGGAGGTATCCAAAATGTGTTTAACATTATTCTAATGCCTTCGAAAAGGAGAAGAATTATATCTTGCTAATTGATTTACTGAAAATGATATATCATATCGTCTATTATTAGCAAGGTACATAAATGCACCTATTGCACTAATATATAATACTTTAGGACTAAGAATCTCTTCATTATATTTACTCGGTTGAAAAAGATTTTTATTTATATCACAAGATCGTACGACCATATGGGTATGTGTTACTCCCAATTAAATGAGAAATTTTAATCTTGCAAGTAACTATATATCAGTTGTAACACTCACAATTTCGATCCCACAAAGATTGATTTGTGTGAAAACAAAGAATGAATAATTTATCAACTTTAAAATAACTAAGAGAAAAAGCTACTTAAAAATTACCAATGATTGTTATTAGTAAAAATATTAATTAAAATTACTAAGACATATAAGAATTAATTGACAATTTATGAATTTATTCTTAAATATAACTCAATTAGAAAAGAAAATCCATTCATACTAATTGGAAGATATATCGTTAATAATTATATTCAAGAATTAATAAAATTAAATTATTTTTTCTTTAACTAAAAATCAACACATAAAGTTCGAATTACTATTATAGGGAATTTCAAACATTCAATATATTAAGAAAATCACAGTCAATCAATAAACTATATAGATAAAATAATTTCTAACTAATTCAAAATAAACATTAAAACTCCTTTTTTCAAACATTAAAACACCATAAACTAATCAAACTAAAACTTACAGTCTTAGTAAAAATAAATATGGCCTAACATAATTCTAAAATAACTAATTAAGTTGTGACGACCCGTGTTTTGATATACAAAAATTTTTGGGACCAATATATCTATTTTCAGGAATTTTAATGGAAATACATGGATGTATCTCAATTTTTCTTAATGTTAAATTATTTATTATAGAAAATTAGAATAATGCCAACTGGGCATCCTGCATGGGAGCTTGTGGGCCACGTGTTACCTTGCTTTGCCATGCAAACACCCCCTTTCATGCAACAAAACCACCTCTTGAACTGAAACTTCAGATTTTTTCAGTTGTTGTAGCCATGTTCATGAGCTTGTAACTTCTTTATTTGACCTCCGTTTTGAGTGGTCTAAGGCTTTTTGGAAAGCACTTGCCACCATCTACAAAGTCCCAAAAGTAGCTCGCTAAATCTCAAAATCATTTGAAGCTGAAATAGCTGAGAAGAGGTGTTGTTCACCATGTTTCAAACCCAGAAAACAAAAAAACTGTGTTGAATCAATCTTTGGAGCTTCGATTCCTAGGCCATTTCAAGTCCGTTTTAGAGGTAAAACCCCTCCTTTTCTTCTTTATTACGTGTACTTCCATGTTCAAGTGATAAAAATTGAATATTGGAACTTTAAATCCATTTAATAAGGCTATGAAAGTGCCTATCTAATTAACTATTTTGACAGTTTCTGCAGAAAGCAAACTGTGGGACCAGATTGGAAGCATTGTTTGGGGTACTTAGAGGAGTCCGTTTGGACTATGATCAGAGGATTTTTTGAACTCCATACTTGAGACTACAAAAAGGTAAAAACCTCAAACCAAAAGCCTCTATGGTTTAGATTATATATGCTTGCAAATATGCCTTGTTAGTTAGGTATTATGGGATAGAAAAAAATTTCAGCACACCCTTATGTACACCATGATTTGAAGTTGTGTTTGAGAGCAAATGTGATTAGGGTTGCTTGCTGTTTTGAGTAAGACTTAATTAATCAGAATTCTAGAAACTAACTCTTGCAAAAACATCAAGAAATAGACTCAGATTTGTACTAGAACCAAAGTACTTAGGCACTTGAAAACCATGGGGGATTTGAGTTATTGAATAATCTGTTACATGGACAAAAAAGTAGGGGACTAGTTAACTGACCAAATGAAGGCAATTTGAGCTGAAATTTGGTGAGAGGTCACTGGACATGTCAATAGTAAGTGTCCCAAATTTTAGAGCATTCTGAGTTTAGTAAGTAGGTCGATCAATGCACTAAGTGCCTACCTGTCATAGGGAATACGAGATCTTACAGTCCCTGTTAATGCACTTAGAAACCCTAGTAAATGGTGTCCAAAAATCATGAAATAGAATTCTGGTGAAAGTTTAGGCAGTCTAGATGAAATTTGAAAAGTTTTACATAAATCCTACTTACGGATTGATCGCAAAAAAATCGGCAAGTTCACTGGGTAAGGGAGCAAAGAACTCAAAATTTGGCTAAATGTTGGAAATTGAGGATTTTGACCAAAATGACCTAATTTTGACCCAATTAGGGCATAAATTGACCAAGAGTAACTAGGTTGACCACGTTGACTAGAGTTGACTAGGTTTGACCGATTGATCGAACCTTGACCGAAACGATTTGGGTCGATCAGAGCTAAGTAAGGATAGTGAGATTTGAGATTAGGCCACTGTATGGATAGAACTGAGATTGAGTTTAATTGATGCAGATTCGAGTGAGCATTACAAGACTGGGTCTGTTGTCGACGGGACATCAGTGCGTAGGACTTGAGGTGAGTAGTTCAGTCCATATGTTCTCTATAACTTGTAATAAAACTTGTGTGAAATGATAATTTAAATGGTTTCACGGGATTTAGATATATCTATTTGAGACGTGTAGATGCACAGGGGTAGCGAGACCATAGGCTTGAAGGTCAAGCATCGGGGTCTGGGTACTTAATGTGATTGTGATAGACTCGAGGTCTGAGCGCTAGGGGTTGGGCATATGATTAGTGCACCTAGCCACCAAACCCACTTGAGTCATGGGACTTGAAGACCAAGTGTGGGGCTAGGGTATTCGTGGAATACGCTTAGCTTATGTAACACCCCAACCCTTGTATCATTAAGCATTGGACGCATCCACGATTTTTCTTGACAGTGGACTAAACCAAACGGCGGGCCGGGCCGGTGTTACATTACAAGCGACGCACACTTGACTTTCTATTTCAGTCATTTCATGCCTTGATCGTATTTAA
>JAJIYU010011575.1:0-15179 GCA_030144865.1 Tinospora cordifolia
TTGATTATTTAATTTGATTAATGATTCATTTCCAATTGTTACCTGGAATTATCTTTGCATTTTTGCTGAATTTGTTTCTTCACGTCATCCATCTGTACGTCAAGTATTTTTGTAATATTTTATTGTTTGGCAGCTCTTTTTCCCATTATGTTGAACAATTCATTGTGTTAGTGTTATTATTATATTTTATGCACACTGAGAGATTCATTATTGCCCTACAATGGTCTTTTTTTTTTTTTCATATTTAAGGTTTTAACTCTGAACTTTTAGTTAAAGGGATATTGAATTTGGTGTTGATGTGTACTTGTGATCTTTGTCGGTTCCTTTTCATAATAGAACTATTCATAATTCAGATGCGGGAATTGAAAAAGATTAGCCTTCCACATGAAATAAAGAATGGGTTTTGAGTTTTATATACTTATTATTTGATAATGAAAAAGAAATAAAGAATAGGTCACAATAAAAAGAAGGGGTGACAATTTGTATCGTCATGTTATAAATAAGTTGTATCGTAAATGGACTATGTTTAACTACGTTCATAATTTTATACCTGTATATGACTTATTTAACTTTTTACAATTAATTTTAAAATAATTTTTTATAAAAAATTATTAAAAATATAAAAACATATTAAAAATAAATTAAAGTTTAAAAAAAATTATATTTAAAATAATAATAAAAATTTATATTGTCAATAGATTAATAAATACAATAATTTTAAGTTAACTTATTTATAATTTGTCTCTTAACTTATCAATAATTGTGTTAAACGTGTCATTTTCGAATTTTTCGTTTTGACCCATTAACTTCATGTCATGTTTGTGTTGAGTTATTGTGTCGTGTCATAAATCGTCACCCCTATTAAGAACTACTTCAAACTTCCAAAATCAGCCATCAATTTGGCTACATTTCTCTCTGATGTTGGGTATTTTATTTTAAATTCAATCTCTTGTATTTTAAATTAAGAAAAGTTACAAACAAATTAAGATTCAAAAACTTTTATTATAAGAAAATGCTTGTTTTCTGAAAATAACAAAAGTAATTTTTTTAAAACAATTTCTGTAAAATTTTAAACAAATTAAATAAATTTTTCTCATGTCAAAAATAATTTGTTTAAATGGAATGTCGTACATATTAAAAATATTCCTTTTTAGGCTTTTTTTTCTAGTTCTAGAGCCTTAAAAAAATACTGTAACATTTTCCTGTACAATTAAATACAACAAACTATTTTTATTTTTAAATTTTCACCTATTATTTGTTAAGAATCAATTTACATTCTTATCAAAGATTTAAGTCAAATAAGTTAAATTGTCACACGCTTATTTGTTCGAACCAAAATGAAACTGACTGTACATTTAAGTCAAATAAGTTGAATTCAATTTAGATTAATAAAATTTTAATTTAAAATATTTTTTTAAAATGTAAAAGACACATATTGTATCAATTGTTATTAGCCTGGTTTAATAAAGTTTATTGTGAGTTTTTAAAACCTTAATTTGCAAATCTAATAGAAATAACCCACCCATAAAACTTTCATATCAAAACCAAATCAATTTAAAAAAAATTAAATTAACTTGATCTAATGTAATACTATTTTAGCACTATGTTAAAAAGATAACATTGGGTTGACTCTTCAAAATATGTCTTTGCAAAGGTAAATATTTAAATATGCTTTTTATCTATGTTATTATGCTATGAATGTCATCGTATGATGATGACTTTATTGTTTGTTGCATTCAGATGATAGAGAGATTTCTCTCGGTAATTTGTTACATTAATGGTTTTACAATTCACGATCGACAAGGAATTTCATATTGTCAATCAATGTTTGAAGATTTACGATTGATATTAAATGTGAAGAATTTGAATAAGTTATTTAAAGTACATTAAATATTTCAGTTTGTGCAATGATGACTATTAACTTTAAATTTGCCTTTTTGGCAGCATGAAATTAAATTATGTGGTAGTTCCAATTAAAACTAAGCAAACATTAAGGAACATTTTTTAATGTTGCAAGAGCTCCTACCTCATCATAGTATGGTGGTACATATAAAAGTTATGAATGTAAGTTGAACCCAAGGTATTAAAGAGGAGGGTCATCAACACCATGATGACTTTGTTGCCCTTAGTACACAAAGATCAATGAAGAAAATTGATCTATTTACAAATTCTCCAATTGAAGGTGCAAGACAAGACATAACTAGTGGTTTTTGATGTATTGGCCTTAGTGTACATATATCTAATGATGATCATGATTTGGATGACAATGCACACCATGATTAATGCAATGATTATAGTGAAGACAATCACAAAGATGATAAACTAGATATGTGTAATTCCAATAATATGCATGATTAGTTGTCTAATGTAATTGAATGTGATGATTTTATGAATGTGTCTCAAATAAAAGTTGACGATGGGGTAAGCATATAACATAATAAATTAGACAACAGTGAAGTGGACTATATTAAAGATTTATTATAACCTTCAACAATAGATGTTGTAGCTATTTTCCTACAATTAAAGAAACTTTATAACTAAGTCATAACTTCATTATTAGACATCGCAATGTTTTCACGAGCGAGATGAATCATAAGATCTTTGCAAATGACTTACATTTTTCAATAAAAAAACTTACAATATTGTGTCAAATGATGTTGCATAGTCAAACAATAAGTATTTCTTGTGATTGATTTAAAACCCAACTTTTGGTCAATTAAATGCAAGAAGTTGGGAGATGATTGCCAATGGAAACTAAGGGCTTGTAAGCACAATAAATTGGGATGGTTCAAAATCAAAAAGTGTCCATATACACATGTGTGTCTTTTCATATATGTAGCAAGATCACAGACAATTGGACTTAAATTAATATATCATTCAATATTTGATATTGTAAAGTAAGATCTCGTTATTTCAATCATAGCATTACATAAATCAATCAGGAAAAAATATAAGTATGATGTGCATTGCAGAAAAGTGTGATGCGCAAAAAGAAAGGTGATGGAAAAAATCTTTGATAATTGGAAAGAATCATATAATTTGCTTCCAAAATAAATGGATGTGTTGAATGCATGCAATCCAGGTTTGTATGCACATATAGACCATTACAGAACCAATGACCATGGTATTGCTAAGTTTTATCGTGCTTTTTTGGGCTTTTGGTCCTTCAACCGATTAAACATTTTACACATATTATCCAAACTAATGACACTCATTTATATGAACAATACTATGTAAATTGTTCACTGTCACAGGGATCGATGCAAATAGTCATATATTTCTTCTTACATTTGCTATTTTTGGTGAGAAAAATATAGATAATTGGACATGGTTCTTTTGAGATTTTGTTACAATATAATAAATAAAGAAGACATTTACCTCATCAGTGATCGTCACCATAACATGTTGAATGTTGTGAAAGAAGCAACAAATGGTTGGCTCGAACTTGATGCCTTTCATCAATTTTGTAACAGTAATATTGATAGTCATTTCAATGATAAGTTTCACAATAAGAAGTTGAGATATATGACCAAGTTAGTAGAGCAATAACACCAACCCCACAAGTTTGTTATAGTATTACAAAACCTAGAAAATGAGATAGGTTGCACAAGATGATTTAATCCTACCACCTTACCCAAAAGGAGGTGGGCAATGACTTATGATAGTGGGGTTCATTATGCTTGGATGACTACCAATGTGGTAGGTTAGTACATGCATATTTCTTTTAGTTTGCTTTTGTTATTCTATTTTACTTACTTTTATAACTAAAAATATATGCATTTATAAAACTTTATATTGTTATCATATTTCTTATAGAAAGCCTTAATGGAGTAATAAAGGGACTCAATTTTATCTTGTCATAGTATTGGTGTAGTTAACATTGTATAAATATGTTGCATGGTTCACTATTGGACATGAGGATATAGAAGAAAAATTTGGTAAAGGACAAATTTTTAAAGAGTATGTTATTCTCGAAGTACAACATTAAAATAAAAAGATAAGGAAACACATGATTACATTGATCAAGTGACAACTTCATAAGTTCGAGATTATCACTGACATATAGGATGCAAACGCATATAAAGGAAAAAATAAGCAAGTTGTCAAGCTATAAAATTGTTTTTGTAGTTGTGGCAAATGATAATGTTATAAAATTTTGTGGTCACATTTGCTAGTAATATGTTATTATGTTTTCTTGATTGTGATCACCACATTAAATGTTAACATCATCTTGAGCAATACTTAAAATGTTATGAGTCAAATTTTCATCTCATACTTGTGATTAGCATATAGTATCAAATATTTTTTGATACCTAATTATGATAAAAAACATAAATCTAGTCCGACAAGGTCTTTATGATTAAGAAATGAGATGAACATAAGAGAATTTTTTGCCAAGATTATGTGTTGACATTATAAAAGTAAAGATCATAATACACGTTGTTGTTTAACCCTTCGTAGAGAAGTTACATGAGTTATAATATATTTGTAATAAAAAAATTATTTCATATCTAAAAACATCTTGGCATGTTGTACCTAGCTCCTTAAATATTTTAAAAATTAATGATATTTATGTAATTTTTAAATATTTTAAAGGCAATCATAAAAATTCGTTTGATTCCCTTGTACCAAACATAATTTACGATGTAAATCCTAAGAAGGCAATCATAAAGATTCTAGTTTGTTGTGCCTAACTGCTGCTCTTCCTATCGCTTCAATCTCTTCTCGCTTACTCCTTCTCTTCCTCTAGCTCGTTAAATCTCCCTCTATCGCCATGAACCTTCTCAGTCCTTCTCCACTCTCGCTCCTCAGCTTCCATTACTTCCACACTTCTTCTTCTGAAACCCTTGGAGATTTCTAACTTAAATGAAGTTTCATTCGGTGTCAGATATGCCTTCGTCTCCCAAGTTCTTCTACCCTCGCACTTCTCCGCCGTCCTTCTTTCGAAGACCCTCGTTCCTGATCTTCTGCCTCCTCTTCGGGATCTCCGGTTTCTTGTTCGGATCGATCGCGATCTTCCGGCCGAGGTCACGGTACGAGTGCAGGGATTTCAAGCCTAGATCGGTTTCTGTTGTTTGGGATAAGAGGAGCGGTAGTGCTGGAGATTTGGATAGAGTAGGCTTTGGTGGTGGTGGTGATGGCGATGGTGATCGGAAGAGGCATAAGGTTATGGGGTTCGTAGGGATCCAGACTGGGTTTGGGTCTGTTGGGAGGCGTAGATCTTTGAGGAGAACTTGGATGCCTTCTGATCGGCAAGGGCTTCAACGGTATGGTGCTTTTTTTTTTTTTGTTACTTGTGTTGTGCTCTTGCTCTTTGGTTCGTTTGTTGGTGGTATTTGGCTATCTATCTCCTTATCTCTCTCTCTCTCTCTCTCGGTCTTATTTTAGATGTATGATTGAGGTAGAAAGGTTTAGATCTTTTTTTTTTTTTTTCGATGTGTGATTGGGAAGAATGCCAATATATTACGTCCATGTATTATTTGTATGTGCGCGCGCGCGCGCGCGTTTGCAATTACTTTCTATGGTAGCACAAGTAGTTCTAAATTTGTATTTTGGACAATTTGGACGTGTACTTGTGTGCATGTGCATAGATAGAAGTGGCAAGTTGCAATATAATTTTACTTAATTGTTTGGAAGAATGCTGATCTAGCGGAGTTGCATTGAACAGAATCCAACTCAAGATTTATTTACCAATTAGGCTCAAGTGAACCAAGTGGACTGTAGTGACTACATGCCTATCTCACATGTTGCATCGTATAAGTGCTTTTGGTATAATGTCTCGTGCTTTCAGAAATCTGTAAGAATTTGGATTATCAACAGTTCATTGTGGATTATCTCCTCTTTTACTGATAGAAAGAGGGTCTTTTTTGTTGTTGTTTGGGGAGTTGGGGGGGTTTGTTGCTGTTTGGGGATGGGGATGGGGCAATATATAAGATATTTGTAATAATATTTTTGTTTTAACTTTAACATATGAAGTAGATATTTATACTCAATGGTATATCTTTTTTGTTGAATGGCTTAATTGAAAATAATGTTATTCACAATCTTCTAGAATCTTGAATCAAGGCATTTTTTGGGTAGTTCAAGATCTCTATCAGTAATGGTACTATCCCTAACTTAGCCACCTTTGGACCACAACATGGTATATTGTTCCAAAATGTCTTGGTTCTAGTGACAGTTAGATGTTAGCTTAAACTCAATATGACTAGCTTAATCATAATGAACGTGAGACTGTTATTTTGGTTCACATAAACACAACAAATCTCTACCTTGGATTGAAACTTGACTAGGCATTATGATTACATACTGCATAATCCATGTAAAATGACCAATTAGTATCATGATCGTAAGAGCTCACATTTGGTTCAACATAATACATGTCAGATCACCTGGCGCTGTCATCTCAAGGAACTGCCATGACCTAAAAGCATCCGTGCATTTTCTACCTTGATATGTGTCATGTCTTAACTGTACTATCATCTTTGAGTCCACTTTGATGTACATAAATAGTAATAGCAGAAAAAACCTGACATATGAGTATGAATCACCTGCCACTCTGCCAAAGAAAGTAAACAAGATTTATATGGTTCAACATAGAATTTTCCATGTACAAAAGATGGAGAAAATACTATTATAAAAATAAGAAGCGATACAAACATCTCTTACAACAGCTTTTCATACACGTATACTATACTTGTTTAATTCAAGGTTGAAAATGCTACAAAAGAATACTGAGAAGTTCTTAAGAAAGGATACAATGAGAGGCACACTTATGAAGCTTGACTCTCACCTCTATTTATATATCCTCATGAATCATGTGGGTTGCTCACACGCTGCATGTTCTTATATGTAGCATGTGGCCTGCCCATGTGATGCATGTGATAAAAAAAAATTGGTGTTGGAGCCAGTACATACTGCATGAGGTCTTGGTCGATAGCTTTTTAGTAACATGTGTTGAATGCTATAATGAAATTTGTTCTCACTATTGCTCTCATGGCCATCAAGATACAGAAGGCATTTAACAGTTGAACTCAAAGTTCAAGGTAGAAATGATTATGACAAGGTTTACACAATGCACTTGAGGTTCCAAGTGAGAAATGCACAAATACATCCATTGAAAAATGGGATAATCTTAATCTCTAGGAATGTAGTAGCATCTGATTATATTTGACTAAGGTGTTTACTTGAGATGTTATGTCTGACTCCTGAGAAATCAACAACACAATGTTGGGCAATGTTAGAATGTTTCTACATGATCAAGTCCTATGATTAACTTGTCCTTGAAGAAAAGAACTTTAAATGTTTTAAATTCAATGGAGTTTCGCTGTGATTGAGAAAGCTTCCTTTTCTGCAATTAGCATGTAGCTCCTAATGACATTCCCATTATTAAATGGAGTGAAAGTTTATATAGTATTGCAAGGTCTGTAATTTCAACAATTGAAAAGGATAATGATAAATAAATCATAATATAGACTAAACGTTTCCACTGTTTTAAGTTTAACTAACACATTTTTATAAAAATATATAAATATGACTGCAATGCTTACATATGCAAATTGAATTGTCAGTATACAAATTGAATACAAAGAGTCTTTATGCATATAAAATATATTTTGCATAAATAAAATTAACAATGTAATTTTATTTGAACATATAATTTTTTTTTATTTGTTTATGGTTGTGTTATAATAAAATAAAATCAAAGTAACTATACAAAACCATATCTTTAATATTAAAACATATAAAAAAAATTATCACATTAGTTCGTTGAATGAAAGTTAAAAATAAAAATAATATTTTATGAAACACATATCATTTTGTTCTATTATAATAAAAACAATATATTATGAAATGCATGGTGTTAGGTAAATATTGAGGGTTTGTGCAAATATGTAAAAATTTTAGGGTGTCATTCCAATTGAAAATGCTCTTTAAAAACAAACCTCCCTTTTGAACAACAAACCTTTAAAGCTTTCTTTCCCTAAGCCTTTCCTTTCCATTTACTTTGACTGTTGTTGCCAAGGCCTCTCCTAGGTTACTAGGCCTCCCCCACCCTCCTACAAGCACCAAGGTGGTGACCTTGATGTTATGGGGAGTATTTGTAATTTTTCCGTTTTTTGAAAGGCTGGAAATTATTCTATTTAAATCCCCAAAATAAAAATTAAATGTTATATTGTTTGTTTTAATATAGTATCTGATTTAATACATATATATGGAATGAGCCAATGAATAAATGAATAATTTTTTAAGGACCTCTTAAATATTTATTTTAACTTATTTTATAGTTTGTCGTCTAGACAGGGAAAATTGCCTAGCCATCGACTTGAAGCCTTGACAACACTACGGAAGACATTATTGGGCTTGATGATGTTGCAATGACATTTTTTTATCAAAAGAGTACAAGAAGTCTATAGGTTAGTCATTCTTAAACGTAGAGCCCTTTTTTCAAGGCTAGAACTGAAGATGAGCAATTTGCTAAAGAAAAATCTAGATTAATGTTTAACACTAAGAAGTAGATTGTGTGATGCTTCTTGCAATGTTCTTGTCAATTTCTACTGATAGTGTTATAATGATACTTCAATACATGGTTGGATTCTTCATTTATGTTGTTGATGTCTGACCTGTCCTAATAGAAATTTCTTTGCTTCTCATCAAAGTGTGAATAATGACACTGATTAATGTGTAAAGATATGTCATAGTGTTGTCAAGACACCATGGTGATATCTTTGCAATCAACCCATTCTAAGCGAGGTCATGCCTTGGTATTGCCAAATATTTATTTGAAATTCCCTAAGGAAACAAGTAATTAGTTTTCACTTACATACGTTACCTATATAATCACATACTTCATAATATAAATATGTTCATGTTGTTTGTTGTGTGAGTGTATAGCTTTATATTATGGATCTATAAATAACTGTATTGGAATATATTTGTTATATATGAAATTTTTTGTATAAAATTTGCACATGAAAAATTAATAAACTATTTAACCAGGGAGCTATAATTAAATATTGGCAAATTGCAATCCCTATGCCTTGCCTAAGCATTGTCTCATCTATAAGGTGCAAATCACCTAAACATTGTCTTTACACCTAGAAAACATTGTTTCAACATAAAGGATATGAAATTATTAAATAGAACTTTTGAACATTGCCCACTCCATCTCATCTTGGTAAAGGTAAGCAAGAACTTTTTTTTATTGAGATAAGTTCTTCAATGGAGAAAGAAAAAAGGAAAACTTTTCTTTTCCACTGTTCAAGCCTATTGAAAAGATGGTATGGCAAATGAAAAACCATGAAGAATCTGATTTTATTTTAGCACTGGGAATTATTCAATTAAGTTATGGATTTAGAATAAGCATAATTTTTGCAAAGGCAGCCCCTTCATATACAAAATATTAGCTCATTTAAACACTTGAACATGGGAAAAAAATTGAATATA
This sequence comes from Tinospora cordifolia, assembly GCA_030144865.1. Taxonomy (NCBI): domain Eukaryota; kingdom Viridiplantae; phylum Streptophyta; class Magnoliopsida; order Ranunculales; family Menispermaceae; genus Tinospora; species Tinospora cordifolia. The sequence goes on from JAJIYU010011575.1 coordinate 9,445, forward strand.
TAGCAAAGTTAGGTTTATAATTGAGCACAATTAATCTTTGGAGCCACAATGGCGATCATCAGTTTCCAGAATAAAGTTCTAAAACAATTTATTTAAGAGCTAGAAAATTTCAGATTCGTTTCATAATCTTTAACTTGAGCATCATTATTTAATGATTTTTTAAATTGCATCACCATTATATGGATTTCAATATTTTTTTATCCTATGGTGGCCTAATAATTCCAGGACACTACGTTCCAGTTGGATGGTTGAAGTTCAAGTTGTAATAGGAATTGCTAATGTGACTGGTGCAAGTCTTTTATGCATTTGCAACACTTGCATCCATTAAATGAAGTGCTGATGCTTCTTTTGAGTGTATACCTTTTCATCCAATTGTTATAAATGCTGCAGTTACATTTTTTTTTATTCTAGATAATATCTGGTAAGAATTTTAGTTTGTGCATGGCTTCAGTGGTTTTTATTTTATTTTATTTTATTTTTAAATTTCGTTGGCATTGGATACTATGATGCTTTAGCTACAAATGATAAACACGATGTCTTGCTTGCTGTGGAATACTCGGGAAAATTTGTTTTGCTTTTCCGTTTTCTTTAATATATTTTATTTTGTTGCCTTGTTTGCGTGGGCTTAAAGATTATCCTAAAGTTTTTCCTGCCACAATTTCTTGCAACCATTACTGAACCCATTTTTACATTTTATTAATACAAACTGTGTACAGAACCATGTCACCCTTCTGAATTGTGCAAAAATGGCCTGCAGTTTGGAAGAATCAACTGGTTTGGCTATAAGATTTGTGATTGGGAGAAGTAGTGACAAATCAAAGATGTCAGAACTCAAAAAAGAGGTTGCTCAGTATGATGACTTCATGCTATTAGACATTGAGGAGCAGTATAGTAAACTCCCATATAAAACGTAAGAGTCAGCTGATGTGCCAGCTATTCAAGCTGTCATTATCCGTAAAAAAATCTCATCCTTTTTTATTTAATTTGGTTATTATTATTTTGGCAGGCTAGCATTCTTCAAAGCGGCATATGAACTTTTTGATTCAGAGTTCTATGTGAAAGCTGATGATGACATTTATTTGAGGCCAGGTTACTTATTTCTTGAAGTTTCTGAATATGCATGGTTATACACGTGCATTTATGCTTTAAATTCTTTTTCTATGCAATTTCTGCAAAACGTAAGAAGTAACAATTTCAAGTCTTCTTGCTTTGTTCTGCAAAATATAAGAAGTGACTGATGCAAATCTTCTATTCCCCTTTATTCAATTGCCAGACCGTCTTTCACTGCTTTTGGCAAAGGAACGGTCTCACTCTCAAACTTACATTGGATGCATGAAAAAGGGTCGAGTTTTCACTGACCCAAACCTGAAATGGTTGGTCCTTCATGTATTATTTTTCAATGTAAGAGCGCAAGGTTATTTGTGTTCGTAGATCACTTGGTAGTTTCTTAACCGAACTAGGCTATGTTCAACAGGTATGAACCCCTTTCAAATTTGCTTGGAAATGAGTATTTTCTCCATGCATATGGTCCTATATATGCTCTTTCTGCTGATGTCGTGGCAAGCTTGGTGGCTTTAAGAAACAATAGGTGAGTTTTATTTTTTCAATTCTCACATGCATTCGAGCATACATGTTGCAAATGCACAGATTAGAATGGTACTTAACTACTTATGTCCGTGTCTTTTGACATGTACACATGGAAGCATTGATGCTTTTTTGTGGTTAAATTTGGAATAAAGAACTTTGAAGCCCTGAGCTCTGTGACATAATCAATTGGATGTCTGATTCCCTCACAGTGCTTCTTGTGCTCATCCTATCTTTTGTTTGTTATGAATGTTTTCAAGCAGGTCCGAGGATTGGAATTGGTCTTTAGCTACATTGGGTGAAGCTTTGGGGATTCTGGACATGTTATTGCTTTTCTTATGTTTGTTTAACCATGGATTCTAAATTAGCAAATGGTTTTCATCTTCAATTTTTGGTAAATGCAAAGAATTGAATGTCTCACTTCATTTACTTACAATGGAGTTGTGGTTTTCTTAGCTACTTCACTCTGCTAGAAAGGTGGATAACTCTATGGTTTGGTCTTAGTAGTGGGTCTTTGTGAACACATATAATTATTTTCGTTTACATCATAATCCATCCTCTTTTTAAAGAGGAAAATGGTCTTTGCTTAATCTGATTTTTCTGTTTATACAAATCTGACTTCTGAGTTTGCACGCTGAGTGATGCAAATATAATGTTGCTCCCTTAGTTCATGACTTTTTGCTAAGATTCCCCAGAAGTTAATAGCCTGAGCACTGATGCTATGTTGCATATTGGTCTTTCAAGTACGCATTACATTGGCTTCAACAGAATTACTATTTCACAGGTTTTATTTATCTGTGTGTGCTTGTGTGTGTTGCATACTTGTGTGTACTTCCATCCACTTTCTTAGATAATTTAAAGTATAGAAAGGCAGCTATTTTATTCAAAGTCAAAATTTAAGTGATTTTTTTCGTAAGATATGTTTATGGTACTTTTTTGAGACACAGATTAATTGGCTGTAAATAAATTGTTGCCAATGAATTTTGGGTACTGACACTTCATTTTGTCCAGAAATCTAAGTACCTCAGTAACTTGTGGTGACAATTTATTACTCTCTGATGTCAAGCACGTCAAAAAATAGTCAACCTGTTTATTATTATGTGTAGTGTTTGTATGTTGGCATCTTGGATCTGATCTCAAGATCTTATCTTGTTTACAGCTTCAGGATGTTCAGCAATGAAGATGTCACCATTGGTGCATGGATGCTTGCAATGAACATTAATCATGAAGACAATAGAGCATTATGTGAACCAGACTGTACACCTTCGTCCATTGCGGTGTGGGATATTCCAAAATGTTCAGGTTATCAATGGCCTCTGTTCAATTTATTTGTTCTTATACCCTTATTTTCTTCTCCTTACAAATCTTCATGTTGATTAATACACCTTAACCTTTAGTGGGAAAGAAATAAAACCTTTTTTCTGTGTTCATATGAGAGAGACTAAAAATATAAGTGGAAATTCGGGCCCAATTTTGTTGTTATGCGAAGCATGGAAGAGTATCTTTTTGATATTTACAGAAGTTTGAAATTCCCTTATCTTGGATTAGGCATTTTGGTTGGCAAGTAAGTTCGGAGATTTGAAATATTTGCATTTATAAGGTCAGTGGCTGCAAGATACATCAGGGGATACTTTCTGTCGAAACTATTCCTTGCAATAAAATCAATAAGGAACAAGCCAAGAGCTAGATCTCTTTCAATGTGACATTCTATGATCTCCTCCTAATCAACCAGATGATTCAATTGAATCTCGTCCTCAGTGATGTGTTGACCATTCCCATTATTGTGTTTTAGTTACTGATTCTCTCTTCTCTGTTGTTGCCATTGCTGATGTTGATAATTTGCAAAAAGATTATGATCTTAACATAGTTTTGACTGACTATTTGCAGGGCTTTGTAATCCAGAAAGCAGACTCATAGAACTTCATCAAAAGGAGAGCTGCTCCAGCAGCCCTACTTTGGAGTCTGACGAATAATATTTATGTTCCCTTTTACTAGAATTGGATGAACAAAGAGGGAATTTCAATTGCGGAACCTACATCAGCCTTGTTTAGCGGCCCCCCATACATCCAAATGTATCTTCTCGGTATATCTCGTCGATTATTCATTTGCGTGAACTAAACTAAATTAGTGTTTGTGGTTGATGAGGGACATGTGAAGGCTTGTAGTGATCAGCTAAAAGTTTGTATTGGTTGTGAATATTGGAGGCTGCTTTACTGCTCCTCCATCACCAACCTGCTTGATTTTGGCTGACTCTTTTTTTGTTCAAAGAGTTCCCATTCTTTATTAACAGCTACCACTCTTATTGTTGCAATGAAGGTGTATCCCTTCCTTTGCACAACTTTCTTATGCTTTCTTTTGAAATTCAACTTCTCGCTTGTGAGTATTCTGAGATTTCTTGCTGTTCTTTGTTTGATTCTACCTTTAGATAAATGCTTCTAAGTTAAAATGTGCTTTGGACCGTGTTTGTAGCTTTTGCCGTTGCTACCTCTGTTATTTTTAGGTTCAAACTTGTGGTTTTTAGGTATAGTTTGATGGAGCAATTTCATTGTATAAACAAATTATGCCCTTCAGAAAATTCCAAGATGACTCTGTCCAAGGAATAATGCTAATCGAGCCTTTTTTTTTTTTTTTTTTTATACAATAACCCAAAGAGCGGATTTCTTCACCCCTAATACTAAGTTTAACCCACTTAATTTAAAATTTATATATTCACTCCATTTTTTCTCTTCAAAACCCTAAAATATCCTTAATTAAGCCTTAACTAAGATTATTAATAATTCAAACCCTACTATCTTTCTAATTTTCGGTGAACTTTCGACAATATTTTGAAAAGTTGTCGGCGACCATTCTGACCGGTTTCTGGCGACTAGATGAACAACGAGATATTTTTTCATATATTTTTTATTTAAAAAATTATAATTTTGAGGGTTAAGATCAAACACAATTTTGGCCACACAGGCCTGAGACTCACTATATATGTCTTGGTCACTTCCTGCTAAGACTCATTATATGAGTTTCGACCACCTCCTGCTGAGACTCTTATAGTGAGTCTTGGCCTCCTCTGACCAAGATTCTTATAATGAGTCTTGGCCACCTCTAGCCGAGATTAAAAAATTGTGAAACTTACACTACCAAACTTATGTGATTTTTATAATTTTTTAGTCTCAGCCAGAGACAATTGAGACTCATTTAAGAGTCTCGGCTGCATATAATCAAGACTTAGTATAACAGTATCGGCTGGAGGTAGCCGAGACTCATAATGAGTCTCAGAAGGAGGTGGCCGAGACTTATATAATGAGTCTCAGTAGGAGGTGGCCGAAACTCATGTAATGAGTCTCAGCCCTGTGCGACCGAGACTCTGTTTGATTTTAACCCTTAAAAATATAATTTTTAAATAAAAAAATATCTCGTTGCTCGTCTGATCTTCGGAATGATCACCGACAGCTTGCCAAAATTTTGTCAAAAGTTCGTCGAAATTCATTTGATAGGTTGTCGGAGATTAAATAGATAGTGGAGTGTCTCATGAGATTATTTAGTGATAAGTGGAGTAATTAGTGAAGAGTAAATAAGTCATTTTACACGAGGAAATTTTTGAAATAAAAATTTAAGGTGAAAAGAGTCATTCTTGGGGTGATTTTAGTTTCACTCTTTTTCAATCTAATGCTAATAAATGTGATTACTATTGTTAATTTACGCGCTTCTTATATATATATATATATATATATTTTTTTTTTTTTTTTTTTTCTTTGCGCCATCCCATCGGATTGCTTGTTTTGCATTTTGAGCAGGATATTTATCTTTTCGCCTTAAAAGATGATGGAGCAAGTCTATTAGTTCCACACCTTGGAGGATTTATAACCCATTGCAATATTTTAGTGTAAGTGAATATTGAACAATACTTTTTTCTCAACTTATGTATAATTTTTTTATATTATTTATATTGTTATAACATAACAAATGAAGTACAATAAAAGAAAAAGAAGAACAATGACGAAAACAAAAAAGATGAGAATGATTTTTCATTTTATTTTGAAATGATCTGTGACGACCCATAATTTGATATACAAAAATTATCTGGTCTAATGTATGAATTTTCTGAAATTTCAATGGAAATATATGAATTTTTCTCAATTTTTCCTAATTTTGAGTTA
>JAJIYU010011576.1:0-15174 GCA_030144865.1 Tinospora cordifolia
TTTGAGAGGTTTGAGAGTGACATTATTAGATTAGGTTAAAAATAAACAAATAATTAATTAATTAAAAGCACTCCTATTTTTTAAAATTTACATAGAAGCCTCCTAATGCTTAGGCCATCGCCCAGGCATTAAGGGGGCTTGGGCGCCTAGGCGCCCTTAGGCAGCGCCTTGACAACACTTATATAAGCTAGTAGTTAGGCTAATTGGCCTAAAATCCTCTACCTTGACTGAATTAATTTTCTTAGGGGTGAGGCGCATGTATACGCCTTGTTTACCCTTCTATTGACAACATTCCAGTGGAATTCATTGAGGTAAGATATGATGTCTCCTTTAATTGTGTTCCACTCCTTTAGCATGAAGGCCATAGTAAAGCCATTAGGTCCAGAGCCCTTTCCCCCTCACAGCTGAAGATCGCCTTTGTTATTTCCTCCTCAAATTGTCTTTTCAGCTATTCCTTTTGCTCTTCTACCATACCTTGCTAACCGAGGCCCTCCACTTCCTAAGTGATAATAGATCTTTAAAGTACCTTATTATAAGGTTTTGGATCTCCTTCTCCTACTCACTAATTTTCCTTTCCTTCTCCATTCTTGAAATGGTGGCCCTGGATTTTTGTAGCGTGAAGATCTTATGGAAGCACTTAGAATTCACATCCTTTTCTTTCACCCATTTTAATTTGGCCCTTGCCTGGCCATGCGCCCCAAGCGACAGTCAACCGTGTGTATCTCTTCTATTATCTTCGTTCTTTTATTGAGGACAAAATCTTTAGTTTCCCCTTGCTCTGTTTGATTGTCCTTCCATCAAGTCCTTCAATTCCTCCCTTCTAGCATTGTCCTGTTGTCTTTGCCTTTTACTCCATTGCTTAGTCCTCTCCTTTATGCCTTTCAATTTTGTCATGAAATCATATCCTTCTCAAACTCTATGTTGAATTTCAAGCCACCCTTGTTTGAACACTTTCTCAAAGTTTGAACATTGAAGCCATTCATTCTTAAATCTGAATGGTGACATGGCTCATTTAACCTCTCTTGTATCCAATAAAATTGGCCAATGTCTGAAGCATTTCTTTCTAGACCCTATACTTTTAGGTGTTGAAATCCTTCCCCTCATCCCGAGTTAAAAAGGAACATATCCAACTTTGACATGACTAGTGGCTTTTTGCCACACACCAGGTGAAATGCAGGTTTGTCAGTTTTGATTCCTGCAGGTTGAGCTCTTGAATCAACTCATCAAACTGCCTCGTCGAGTTTGTAGTGTTGTTGCTATTGAGTTTCTCTTCCTTCCTTCTAACTACATTAAAATCCCCTCCCAACTCCCAAGCACAACAAACCTTATAACATAGATGAAAGAGCTGATATTTCCTCCAAAAGTTCATCTCATTCCTAGGGGTCCCAAGGGCCATACATTGTTGTAAATTACCAGTTTTAAGTATCCAGTCCATTAATTTCAATGGATAGGGAGTATTTTTCGGTCATCTGGTCCAGAACATCCACCTTACTCAAATCTCACACGACTATTACTCCCTTGAAAATTTCCACTATTAGGAGATCTACCCACCTAAAACACCTTTTATGCCACAAAGTAGAGACTATCAATTGTTCAATTTTTTTTTTTAAATTTTTTGTTTCTTGCAGAGCACCTACATCTGGTTTGGTTGTGCACATTATTTTCTAGATGGATCTCGCCTTCAGAGATGTTCCACAACTTCTAATGTTCCAACTAAGAATCTTCATGATCGTCAGGTGACCCAATCCAGACCACTCTTCAGAGCCTCTCACAGCTGGCATCTGTTAACAGAGCCTTGATCGATTGTAGGAACCTCTTGACCTTCTCCTATTCGCAAGGAACAAAAATTCGACTTCGCCCCAAACTTCGACCGTTGAAAATTAGAATTAATTTGAAGAGTTTGAGAAATTCGAAAGAATTTTTGTAAAAACTTATCAATTTAGAAAAATTAAAAAATATACTATGTGAATATTAAAATATGAACAATTTCTATTAAAATAACTAAAAACAAATATAATATATACATTTTACATACAAAAGTATGCATATAAGGTTCCGAACATGTATTTTAACATTAACAATGTTTTATGTTCATTGCACGTGTTAACCTAAAATTATTAGAAAAAAGAAAAAAATAAAGAAAAATTTATCATCAAGCCCTAATGGTCTTGCAAATATAAACCCTGGCTTTCTTTTTTCAACATCTTTCATCTTAGACTTTTAGCTTTTTTTTTTCTTATGTCTTTTCTCTCTATCATCTCTTCTTCAAGTTACAACTTGTTCTTCTTTCTCTTGGATAGCCACTCGTCAGTTATACATATATCACCTTAAATTTTTTTTAATTTATACAGAATGACTTTTTTTATATAATTTCTATAATTATACAGAAGAAACTTTGTGCACTACATAAATTCTTTCATTAAAAATGCACTTTTTCACGAATTTAATACAATTTTCTCCAAAAATCTTCAAAACTTCGATTTTAAGTGAACTTTGCCTATTTTTCGGAGATTTCGACGAAATTTTGTAATTTTATAATTACAAGTGAACTTTGTTTCGATTGTCCAAATTACCTAATTAATTCGGCTAATTTCGACAAACTTCGACTAATTTTCATACCATGCCTATTCGTGCTCATGAATCTCATGCATGTACTCTATTTGTTCTCTATGTTGTGTGATTTGGATTTCTCCCATCTACTCTTCCATCTCCTTCAACTTGACATCCCCCTTCTCCTTGAATCTGATTACAAGGAACTGGGGAGCTCTCAGAGCACCTCAACCTTTCATGGTTAATTTTGGGGGTTGGAGAGAAGTGACTTTCTATATGTTCCTCTATATCATCAGAGCCCTGTGGAAGAAAGTGGGAGGATGTGTTACATACATTGGCCTGTTGATCCTTTTTTCCCTCTTGCAGTATCATCTCCTCTGTCCTTTAGCCATTCTCTTGCTCTTCTTTTTATGTTCTTGGTGTCTTCGACACCATGTCCTAGCTAAAATTCGTCTGGTATAGATAATTGAGGTAACCCAAGTCCTTGTTGCAGTTTTTTTTCGTTATGGGCCTCCCTCTCGAATTTATGCGCTCCTCCCATGGGGATGATGTACCCTATTTTCTTCTTTCTTTTTCCTAACATATATCTTTAGTGGGGTGGTCTTTATGGGCCATGTCCTTTCTTGTTCCAAGTTGTGGTTCTGAGTCTCTAGGCCACCGTCCTTTCTAGCTGGGACTTGTAGGAAGTCCATATTTTCCTTCCCTTGGGACTCAATATCCATCTTTTCCTTCCCCTTTTCCTTCACTTTTGAATTTCCACTCATCTTTTCTTTGCTGTTCACCACCTTTTTAGGGTTGAAAACCCTTGTCTTTTGCCATATGCCTTGCCCTTTATCTTAAAGTCACTGTTCAATCTGCATGTCAAACGGGTACTATGGTAGCGTGTCTGCACCACCTTCTATCGTCTGCCACTAGCCCTGTCATCCTCTATATTGTCATCTCCTTTGTTGTGCAGTATCTTGACTATCAATTTCCTCTATTCTCTCCAGTCATTGGAGAAGTGATTTTTGGCAAACTAATATATGATTTAGCTATACAGCTCTGTGATTTTCATCGCCCAATTCTGCTCAATTTCAATTAATCGTAGCTCTTGGATCCCTTCTTCCTCATAGATTTCAAATTTTTTTTGGAGAAAGTTGGATTTGTGCCCCTATATTCTGCTAATTTCCATCTCTATTGAGGCCTCCAAGGCCATTATCTCTGCAATGTCCGGCATGCCTCTACATGCTTTACCTATCCTTGCAAAGGTATGCATGTTCCATTTTTTTTGTTCAATCCCCTCGCGACATATCTAACTACTTAGGCATGGCACCATGGAGCCACATACAACCATCTCGTCTTCCCATTCTTTGATACGGAATCCTCAGTGGAAGATCTAGTGTTTATCGGTCATCAGCTTTCTCACTTCATCTTCTTCGTGATAGTAGGTCAAGCCTCTTGCTACATCTAGTCTTCCAATTTGGACCTCCCTACTGAGCACTTATCGTAGTTCTCTTTCCATTGCCTTCCATAACATTTTGTATGAGTTTCTCATCACAAGAAACCTATTCGTCATCCTGCTCCTTCAAATGGCTACCTACCCTTCATACTGTAGTGTTAGTGCTCATGGTGCCTTCCTTGCCCGACTCTTGTCCAAATTGATGTGGTATATTTCTCATTCTCTATGGTGCTCCTATTTCTTTTCCTTGTAGCCTCTTCTACGATCCATTGTCCCCTTCCTTGTTCTTGCTTCTTTTTGCTTTGTTTTTTTCAATGGTTTCTTCACCACCTTGTCTTATGCCTCCCATAGGCTACACCATGTTTCAGTTATTTTTTCCTTTGGAATGACAATGCTTTGATGAGTCCTATTCATCATTTTTGTGAGCTTCACATATCTTCCCTTGGCGTTAACAAGCACCTCCATGAAGATACCGAGGCTTGCTCATCTGAACATGTTTTTTGTTGTCTTCCTCCCCTGTCCCTCTAGCACATGTCCTAGTTCTTTCCTTAACAACTACAAAAGGCTATGCAGTATTCCTAAGTTCTATTCACTTCTTGTATTAGAATACCCTTGCTATCCCATGAGTAGCATTCAGAGAAGTATTTGTATTGCATAGGAAAAGATAATACCTCCAACTATCGCTTTGTGACTCCATTACACTATATTTCTTGCTTTGACTAGATGATTGATGGTCCAGTCTCTGCATCGTTTTTGTTCCTTCATGACTGTGTGATGGAAATCTTATTCTTTGTCTCAAAACTTTTGTTCTTTGTCCATTTATCCTCCTTGTCACTACTGTCTACCCTCAATCCTTTAGTCACCTAAATCCCTCGAATAGGGCCTTCTTTCAGTCTCTGGTTGCTTTTTGTGGAATCCTTCGTCTCTTCATCATTGCTTCTCAAAGTGAATAAAGTTTTCAAAGGGCAAAAGATCAAAGATCATTTTAATTTAATATTTAATAATATGTAATACCTAATTACCTATTGTATGAGTGGCAAAAGTAATTTTTTTTGTAAGATATGAAACTAAAAATTGTATTTCCCTCATATTTATACTCATATGCTCTTTCCTTTCTCAATTCAATTTTGCGGACTTTAAAATGTTTTCTTTGCTTTTTTTTTCCACTCTACTATTCAGTAAGAGACATCAATTTATTTATGAAATTGGGTTTTGATGTAATATCTTTGTAGTCCTATTTTTAATAAAAGCCAAAGCCAAAGTTATCAAGGATTATCTCTGTAAATGTGGATTTTGTAATTAAAAAATCTTTATAAAAATATGATAAATTAAAATTTTTATATTTTCCCCTCACAGGTTCTTTTTTTTTTTTTTTTTTTGCTCTCATTACATGTGAAAGAATTCTATCTTGGTTTTTTTGTTAAGTTTTTTTTAACTATCTGCATATTCATTATGAGTTTTCTTTCTAGCATGTGAAATTTCTATTTTTTGGGATTTAGGATTAAATTGGTATTTGCTAAATGCATCTTTAATATTGTCGAAAGGAGATTTAGTCTAGGGTTGTACTGATCTTTTTTGAATCTTTGAACTTATGTTTTCATTAGGGATGTGGCCAACCTCCTCACATGTTGAACCTGCCCAACCTGACTAAAAAAAGTTGGCTTGGGTTGAGTTCTCTATTACTTATTGAGCCAATCAGTTGTTCAAGTAGAAGGCTCAAAAGGTTGCATTATTTGATTGGGTTTAAAATATAAAACCCCATCATAACTACACCTGCCTGATTCTAACCTATACATTGATAAAATCTTAATATACCATATGAATAACAAATTAAATGCTGTATATTGTTACATGCTACTTACATCTACATTTATTTCCCAACCTCAATGAATTCAGGCTCTGGGGCTCAAGGGGTTTGAACATAGGGGAAATAGGACTTGAGTTGTATTGATGTTTACAAGGTGTCAAGATGATACCTAGAACGATTGTCTCCATCTAGGTGAGGCAGTGCTTCTGATGGTTAGGCAAGGCTTAAACAGTATAAGTAATATTTGTTTATAGGTTCCTAAGAAATAATTAATAGTTTTTATATTGCAAGCTTGTGTGTGTATGTTTGTGTGTGTAGGTGTGTGTATAGGTACACATACATTCCATTATATAGGGGTCAAATTTTATGTAAAAAAAGATCAACTGTATCTTGCACTCTTCAATGTTTTTTAAGCTACAAATTAAAAACCAAAAATAATAATATTAGGACATTAGAAAACTTGGTATATAGTGAAAGTATAATGATTTAAAGGGTCATGTTTGATGTAAACGCGTGTATAATTTTCACTGAAATGGGAGCATATGCAGCAGTATGATAAAAATAAAATAAAATATATCAGAATTAATTAATTTTGAAACAAAACTTTTGTAATGGAAATAACTATACCACTTAAGTTAGAAGGTATGCTAATATTAAAGCTATACACTCAGAATGCAATGATATAAAAATCAAAGAATCTTAGGCTTTATATATTAACACCTGCCCCTTAAACTTCTCAAAAACTACGAAGTGATTCATGATCTGCCTCAAGTATCACCTAGACAATTTAGTTACAAATGGCCCAAGTGAGGAACTGGCCATAGCCTAGGTGTGACCTCTAAAATGCTTGGTTGTATAGTTAGTTAAACCCAACTACTCGGCCACCTTGACCCAATTACTGGCTTACTTGTGCTATGGTTTCTTATAGAATTAACGGGTTGGGTTGGGGTGGTAACATAATTCACATGAAGGGGTGGGTTGGGTCAAACTTTCAGTCAAACGAGCCATAAGCACCTCATGTATTCATGGTATCTTTAAGGAGAAACAATTTGAATCCTTAAACATGGACCTGAAGGCTCCTAAATCACTCATTAAATCCTAAATAAATTAGGAGAATCTTATGATTCATTCTTGAAATCTTAGAATTTATGATTTGAGTTTTCATATCTTGTGATTTACCCACATTTGAACTTTCAAGCATCACACTCTTTTTATTTTTGTGACACTATGAAATATGTAATTATTGAATAGTATTCTTTTTATGAATTACAAGCTAGCTAGAAATGAGATCATATGTTACAGATCATTGTCAATGTCCAAAAATGGTTTACTTTGGATTCAAGCTTTTTTTTCGAAAAGAAGCTAGAGATTATATATATATAAAAGATGGACGAGAGGTTTTTATCTAGGGGAGATGCTTGCCCTTCTCGATAATTATGTGCCTTTGGTAGGAGGAATAGATTTCTAAAAGAAAGCAAGAGAGCTGCTGGCATGCCATCCTCCCATCAAAAGCTTATTGTTGTTTGATTTAAAATTTATGAAATCTTTGGCACACAAGTCAAAAAGGTTGATTGAGCTAATTGGTTCATCTGAAGATGTATGGGCAGGAGTGTCCAGGTTGATGGTTCACTTTCCTAAGTATAATAAATCTTGTTTAAGAATCATATAATTATCCATTAATTAGTGTCTTCTTTATAGCACATTTATCCCAGTAGACTTTTTTGTTTTTTAATATTATACAAAAATGGATCCATTGATTGTCATAAACTGTGCTGTGTAAATCTTACCCACAAGCACTGGCTAACATTGTTCAATGCATCAAAAATTAAAAATCCTTACGTTGGACCTATCACACAATCACATTGAACATTCAATCTGAAACTGAAAGTCCTTTGCCCAACTGGGAACAAAAGTTAAACTGGCTGTAAGTTTCACTTCCATATCTTAACTTCATATTTTGAACATTCTCTCAAAATTCTATTGTTCCTTTCCTTCCAAATCACCCATAAAGTGGCAAAGAAAGCTATTTGACCTTAGCCTCTTTCCTTGCCGGACAAGGAAAGAATGTGGTTTGAAGAAAAACTCTCTTTCACCTGTGATGGTGGAAGAAATCTCTAACTCCAAGAAAAAGATCCATTCTTTCCATAATTCCATAATTACTTTGTGTAGTTACATTGAAAGAATAGTTTGCTGTAAGAATTCCTCATTTTGGTAGGTATAATATTCATCTATCAGGAGAGGGTGCATGTTTGGGAAACAATGTTGCAAAATATCCATTGTGTATATTTTTTTTGTGGGCGAATATCCACCCAAAGAACTGAATCTTAGATGGGACTTTGTATTCCAAATATGAGATGCCATAAGAAAGTGAGTTGGTTGAGTTTGAAGGGAGAGGTGTGAGAAGTCTGAGATTCATTGGCCAAGGAATTCTTTTGGTTCATGGGAAAGGGTTATGTTATTCAACCTAATAAGAAGCTGAGCTATCTCTTTGATGTCCCGGTTGTTTAGTGCCCTAGGTAGGTTGAGTTTCCACTCCAAGTTTTTTTGTTAATCACTTTGGGCAACAAGAAAATTTCTTTTAAGGGTCCATTGTCCAAAGAGTTATTTTAGGTTCTTGCGAATGGCTTATTTTAATCAACCTATTAAGAAGCAGAGCTATCTCTTCGATGTCTTGATTGGTTAGTGCTCTAGGTAGGTGGAGGTTCCATGAAAAGTTATTCTGCTAATCGCTTTGGGCTTGGTTAAGGAAGGAGCTAATAAACTGATTGGTCATGATGTGTGGATAGGTTGTATATTTTTGGAAAACATTATGCGAATCTTGAGTTACCTCTCCACCTACCATCGCAAAATCTAAGTCCCTGTTCATTCCCCACCTTCATATCCAGTAATGAAAGAAGTTGTGGTATCAATGATGAAATAAACTTTCATGAACTTCTATAAGTTGTAATAGATCTCTTTCCCACGCCCCCAAATCAGAGCTGCCCATGCTTGTTTGTAATCACCTTCACCCATAGTGAATTAGACTCCATGAATTATCTCCATACCCATTTGCCGTACAAAGCAACACTTCTCAATGCAACATTCCCAACAGCCAAACCACCCATCTCCACTGGACACCTTGCCATCTCTCATTTTATCAAATGCAGAGATGCTTATGTTTGGGAAGATACTAACTGCTTCCCCATAATGTGTTACTGACAAGAATTGCACAAGTCCTTAGCTCAATGTGCATCTCCAATCTGGCGACCATGTCTATGTCCATCATGAGTCCATGCCAACCAATGATGGTCATTTCTTGATCCTGCTACTTGTAACAACCAACTTATTGCCATGATCAACTCCAAGCCTTCTTGTCATAATAATTACATAGAGTACCATGCTAATATGCCATGTTAAGCCAAGTATCATGATGACACTTCATCTAGACTTGCTGAATTCTAGACTCTTTGGCTTCTCTAGAGTACGGATGATTCATGGATGTTTATGTTGGCCAAGGCCAACAATATTTCATGCAACCAGTTAGAAGGCTAACAACTGGTGTTACAAAAAGGTTCCCTTGAATAGGTGTGCTATTCAACGGTTTGGCATATGGAAGCTATTCAACCAACACAATATATGATTTACTTTAGATATGTGGCTCTTATGGTGCCCTTAAAAATATTGTAGAATTTGGTTCGGCTGCATATGGAAGGAGTTAAGAAATCATTTCTACTGCATGAAATTGATTGTTTCCTTGGAAAATTGACTGAAGCTACTATGTTGAATTTGCCAGCTGCCGGCAATCAGTGACTTTGTATGGATTGACGAGCATCTCAATCTATGGAAGTATCATAAGGTGGCTGTGATGTTCTTGATCAGCAATGAGTGTAATGTTTAAGAAACTATTCAGAGCCTCACAAAATGTTGTCAAAATACTCCTTACATTAAAAAAAGTAACATTAAACTTCTAATTTGTATCCTTGCTACCTAAGAAGAGAGAAAGATCAGCATGATATGCTGAAAGTGTAAGGATTGCATGGTCCTTTCAAACAAGTTTGACATTCTTGGCTAATTTTAAGAAACTTAGGCTGATAAACTGACTATAAGATATCTGCCTTATGTTGATTTGGTTGTTTTCTCATTCTGGTGCCACAGGCTCGGAAGAAACCTGCAAACCATATAAAATATATGCAAATGCTTCTTCTTTATTTATGTATGAGAAAGGTTAATTAATCCAATAGGATGTGATTTATTGATGAAAAGAAGCCAAATTGGTCATTTACTAAATATGAAGATGTCCTTGGTGGAATTCAACTGATAATGGTAAATGGCCTATGTTTCATTTGCATTTGAATCTTTCATGTGATAGGGAACACATGCTTAATGATTTGACTTTGACTACATTTACTTGGAAAGTGTGGAGAATGTTCTTGTGTGTTCAATCTTTAGTCTCCCATGTTTAACTGTTTGTCTCATGCTTATGAGCAGGTGATAATATTTTCTGTGCTGCATCCCTTGTGTAATCTCTCAATAGATAATTGCTCTCTTTATGGATTGTAATTTTTCACATCCAGTCATTCCTGTGTATTTTCTGTCAAAATTTTATTGTTTGATGTGATTCTGTGAACTTCTTATTCCATGCTATTTCTAGTTTTTCCATATCTTCTAAATCTCACTTAGTAGTTCTGTACTAGGATGTTGCAGAAGTCAAAGGTGAACCTAAAATTGAAGCTGGTAATGATGACAATGTGGAGGTAAGTTCAAAGTTTAGTTGTTAGCCTTTGCTCTTATCAGATGCCGCCAATTGACATTATAAGCTCCTGCAGCTTATAACAGATGCCCATGAAAACACCAAGGTTGAAGCTGAAATCAGTCATGATACTGATGGGCGTGCACCTGCTGATCATGCTGTAAAACAGGTATTGCAACATTTTTATTCTCATGCATCCCTCTGTTAAGTCTTTAGAACAAAATGATGCTGAGACATTTTATCCTTCATATCTTGCTTTTGTCTTTCTTCTCATTGTTTCACATCTGCAACTTCCTTTTAGAATTCTTGATAATGTAGAATGAACTTACAAGGTTTCAACTGGAGTTTAAAATCATTTAATTAACACAAACCATAAAATATTAAATTGACGTCATGTTAAGCTTTTTTTTTTTTCATTTTTATTTCCTAAGTGTGTTAAAAGCTCCTACAAAGTAAAGGGAAATTTCTTTGTGGTTCATTAGTCCAACAGTAGCCAAATTATACCATTCAATCAGTTTTTGTAAGGTACATACAATGCCGCCGCACGATGGTTGAAATTCCTTGCATTGCAAAAAATTTGACTTCAATAAACCATGCCAAATGGTTAAGTAATCGTACTTGGTTTACAAGCACTCCAAAAATACAAGCTCTCTTGGGATGGCAAAAGCTCTGTCAGCAATTTCCATAAACATTAAAAGACATAAGGGTGTAAAACACTAAAATCTAATGAAAGAAGTTATTGTCAAATACATAATGAATAATGAATTGACCATGGAAAGTTATACTTGCTGTGACTGATCCAGGATTTTTGTCAATTCATCAGGATCTATCTAAAATTACAACATTAGTGGGAAAGGGGAAGATGGAGTGACAGAGTTGTTCAGTTGGTGATATCCTTAGGAAGAACAAAGGTTGGTTGGAAAATGGCTATGTTGTTTTCCTAATAAGTAGGATTCCTTGTGTGCTAGACTGATCAGAAGCGGACATGGGTGGCAAACCAATGCTAAGGATGCTAGTTTGATCCCTATTGCCACATTTAGAAGCCCTTGGATACTCGTTCGTTCCCTCTACCCTTCCTCTTCCCAGTTAATCATGTTGAACCTAGGTAAATGGGAGCATATTGGATTTGGATTTGGCAAGGACCTTGATTCACCCCCTTGTACCTGAACCTATAGAAACTTTCCTCTTGCCACGATTGTGTTGTCTCTTCTTTCTTGTGTTGCCAATGAATAGAGATGGAGGCATCTTAAGTTGAAATCATCAATTTACCAGAAGCCCTTTAAAAAAGACAAACCTATGTGAGATTAGAAATTTCTTAGCCTACTTTGAGAGTTGTCATCTTCTGAGTTCTTGTTCATAACATGATATGTTGATCTTCCATATTTTTTATGATGAAAACTCACTAGTCCAGTTTTTCCTCCATGGCCATAACATGTTGCTCATAACTTGGTGATAAGGTGCTAAAGGATCCACTACTTTAATTCTTGTTTCAAAAATAGATAATTTTATATATAACTGTATAAAGGTAGGCACAAACCTGTTCCTTTTAAGTTAGAATTTTGGGATGGATTATTGCACAGAGTAAGTAATAAAAAAAAAAAAAAAAAACCCACAGATGTGTTACATGGTAGGTTCCACGCTTGAATCTAACTCCTGGTAGGTATTTTCTCTTTTCAGGTAAGAAGGTGAGATGGCAATCATATCTTGGGACAATCTGTCTCCACCAAAGTGTTTGAGAGAGGTGGAAGACAACTTATCTCCAATGACCCACCTCCAAATTAAACACAACTTTTTAAGGGATGGTTAGGGATTTAGCCAATGTTTGGGAAAAAACAACTTAGTTTTCTTTATTTTATTCATTCTACTATAACAGACCTCAGGAGAACCCCTTTTCCTCTTTAGGGCCACACATGTATGGTAGTATTATAGTCATGCAACGAAAATTTGATTTTGCCTCAAACTTTAACACTCAAAAATCAGAATTCATTTAAAGAGTTCGAGAAATTTGAGAGAATTTTTGTAAAATTCGCCAATTTTGAGAAGTTCAAAAAATATATCTAAATGCTAAAATATGCATAATTTCATTAAAAATTGTGAAAACAAATATAAAACGATATATTTTAGATGTAAAAGTATAAATATAATGGTTTTGGTTTTGGACATGTATTTTAACATTAACAATATATAACGCCCACTGCACATGTTAAAAATTTTATAGTATTCACTTGTGTATTCCACGAATTTCACCGAAATCTTCAAAGTTTTCACGAATTTTGCCGAAGTCTTCAAAGTTTTCATGAATTTCACTAAAATCTTTGAAGTTTTGTTGAATTTCTATAATTTTTTTTTTGTTTTATAATTAGACTTTGATTCGGTAGCCAAAAAATTTGAAATAATTAGTTTGAATTTCACCGAAATTTAGAGAATTTTCATTCCTTGATTATAGTATGTAATGAACTTTTAGTTTCTTTATTTTTTAAGAAAAAAACAAAAAATAAGCCTCATAATTAGTAAATTGAAATCATCATTAATTGTGCAAATATTTTTCTAATTATAATTTGTCACCTTCACAGCTTACGTTTTGGACACTTGCTAGAACTTCAACCAGGCGTAGAAAATCTGCAAATGCCAGGTTTAGATACTAGATAATATGAAAGTTTCACTCCTTTTATAATAAATATGATTAATTAGCCTAAGAAAATAGAATAGAATAAAGTGTGCCACTGAAAGCTTCATAGAAAATCTTAAAAATTATCATTCAAGAATTGGAAAGAAATTCAAATTCAATTGGTTTATAATGTGGCAGGAGCATGCCAATGACATATCATCTCTTTTGTTATTTATATGTTTGCTTGTCAAGCTTATGCTCTTTGTTTCTCTTGATCCTTTTGGCATGAACAACAAAAACTGCTGGAATATTAGATGTTTCTATGGAACTTCGATTTTGGGGAATCTATATATGATAGATGATGGTGTTCTTGGTCAATGTCGTCCACATGTTGCCTAGGCCTTGCTTAGGCAATGCCTAGCTGCCTAGGTGCTATGAGGGTTGTTTGTAATTTTTATTTTGGTGGGCTTAATTATTCTTTAAGAACCTTTAAATAATTATTTTATAGTCCACTTTTAACCGCTTTAGGCCTTGCTTAGGCCCTACCTCACCTTATGGAGATTTACCACCAAGCTCAACCTTTTTGCCTTGAGAACATTGCTCTTGATTCATTTCTTAAAGTACGAGTCATAAAATTTACTAAGACATCTTTGATCAGTTGATCTATGTTGAAAAATTGTATCTTTATTTTATATGTCCAAACATTAGGCTCCCCTCTAGAAGAGTTTTGTAGTTGAAAATAGTTTAAGTAGTCATGAATTATAAAAGTTAGAAGTACTAAAATCTACTTTGATGCTTTGTTCTTCATATTTCTCTTCTGCTTCCTGTGAGAGCCTTTTCAGTCTGTTAGACCAATTATTGAAATATAATCAGTAGGCAGAAGGCAGCTAGTCTTTGAAAATCTTTTAAATTAAACATGGGGTTTGGCTAGAGGAACCCTACTCATTGATTATTTTAAAGTCTAAATTTTCTTCTTAGTTTAATGCAACCATAAAAATGAAAACTTAGAGTGCTCAATTGAGAAAAATTTTAAATTCTATTTCTTGGCGATTATCTTCTCTAATTTAACATTGGAAGTTTTAAGAGACACACAGCTTTGTGCAAAAAGTGTGAGAAGATTAATAAGTTTGTTCCATTGAACCTTAGTTAGGTATGGTAGATATTTGGGATCTTCTATCTCAAGGTAAAACCTACATTACCCAGAATCGAGTTTGGGGGTTGATGTGGGTACATATCTGGATGTTGAACTTGTTCATTTTAGATTATAGTATGCAATAATCAAGAACTCATTAAATTTAGTATAAGTACTTAGAAATGGTTTAAACATTGGCTACCTTCAATAATTTTATCCAAACCCTTCATATAAGATTGGGAGTTTATTTCCTCCTCTTGAAAATAAGTGGAAGCTTTTTCCTTCCCTAAATAAAAGTGGGAGTGGGACCATGGTAGTTGGTTCGCCTGGTCCCCATTCGGGTCGTTTTTGACCTTCGTTGTTGTGTTCACCTTCTTGGCCCTATTAAGGGGTTTCAATTTTTTTCAACTCTCATACCAATACCCTCTGACCGTATATAAGGACTAAAGAAAAATGATACTTAGATAGAGTTATGTTCATTACAAAGCTTAAGTTCTTACAATTGCTTATTTCGGAGAATTTACCTACTTAAATAATTGACTAAGCCATTTCCTAACAACATGAGTTTGCAACATGAATTGTCCTTTGAAAATTAGAATTAATTTGAAGAGTTCAAGAAACTTGAAAAAAATTTTGCAAAAATTTGTCAACTTAAAACAGTTCTAAACAAACTGTGTAAATGCTAAAATATGCACAATTTCTATTAAAAATGATGAAAACAAACATAAATAAATATATTTTATATATAAAAATATACATTTAATGTCTAAAAGTGTATTTTAGCATTAACAATATTTAATATACATCATGTATGTTAACTTAAAACTGTTCTAAAAAAAGAAAGAAAGAGAAATTTATCATCAATCCTTAATGGTCGAGCAAATATAAATCCTAGTTTGATTGATCGTTG
>JAJIYU010011577.1:0-15174 GCA_030144865.1 Tinospora cordifolia
TATATATATATATATATATATGAAACACCAATGTAATTGCATCATAACTCATGAAGTAATGTTTGAAAACTTACACCCACATAGTAGAGGTTGTATAACAATTTGGTCCCACCATAACGATATTGTCCCCACCTTAGCCACCATTAACTATGTGCAGGGTTTTGTTCTTGGCAAGATTCAAACCTAATTCTTCAAAAAGCATTCGGCATAATGAAATAATTTCGAATGCACATTTAGCCCAGCAATCTCCCTAAAATCAGACCAATGTGGGATATTAAAATCCGCCCCCCTTGAGAGCAATCTCGTCCTTGAGATTCACACTTTTGGTACACACAGAGTAGCTTTGATACCATTTGTAACAACCCGGGTCCACCGTGACGATATTGTCCTTACCATAGCTATCACTGACTAACGGTAGGGTTTTGTTCTTAGCAAGATCGAACCTAAGTTTCCCAAAAGCGTTTGACACAATGAGACACCCTCGAATGCACATTTAGCCCAGGAGTCCCCCTAAAGTAGGACCGATGTGGGATATTATAATTACCATTTGTAACAACTTGGGCTTACCATGACCATATTGTTTCCACCTTAGCCACCACGAACTGGGTGCAAGGTTTTGTTCTTAGCAAGACTTGAATCTGAGTTTTTGAAAAGCGCTCGGCACAATGAGACACCCTCGAATGCATATTTAGCCCATGAATCCCCCTGAAGTCAGACCGATGTGGGATATTACAGTCCACCCCTTTGGGAGCAATCTTATCCTCGAGATTCACACCTCCAGCACACACAGAACGACTTTGATATCATTTGTAATAACCCGAGCCTACTGTGATGATATTATCCCCATCTTAGCCACCACTGATTGGGTGTAGGGTTTTGTTCTTAGCAAGACTTGAACCTGAGTCTCCCAAAAGCGCACGACACAATGATACACCTTCGAATGCACATTTAGCCCATGAATCTCCTTGGAGTTAGACTGATGTGGGATAGTACAAGTTGTTGGCATATTCAAATCAAGAACATGTTTACACCTTTCCTTTAGGTCTTAGGCTATGCACCTATAGCCAACCTATGATTTTTATGTGTTCAACTAAACTATTACGTCTTCTCAAACAAAGAAGAGAAGAAAATAGTCTTTTGACGCTTTTGACTCGTGTTGGTGGTTAATCTGCAACAAATCTATATTTTGCAATTTGTTTTTTTTTTTGAAATAGAAACAAATACATTATATTAAGGGGAAATAGGGGTTGGACGAGGTGTCCATACATAACAGAGGATGAGAGTCCCTTACAAGAAGCTTTGCAAAATTGAGGGCCAACCCCTCATCCAATCTCCTATAGAATACCCACCCCTCCATTTAGAATTACTCACCCAACAGGCAAAAAGGTACACTGCTTTATAACTTATACTAGTACAGTCAACTCTATTGTCTCTGAAAATACATCTATTTCTAGCTTCCCATACGGCTGACCATATGGCAAACCTAATGAGATTCCAAAACCGAGAGAGCTTTAGGGGGATAGATCCCGGGACTGAGAGAGTTGAGGGAACATCTGTCAGGGGGCCCATGACAGGCAAAAGGGTTCTCCAGCTTTCCCAGACTTCTTTCAACATGTTGCATCGCCAAAAAAGGTATCCTACGTCCTCTTCAGCATTCCTGCATAAACAACACCAAGAAGGGGAAATATAATGGTTAGGCATTTTTAGCTGCATTTCAGAGGCACAGTTTAATTTGCTTAAGACAATAAGCCAAATTAAGATTTTGGTTTTTGTGGGGATGGGATATTTCCAGATGAGAGGAAATTTGCTATCAGCTTCTGTGTCACTGTGATTGTCCGTCTGAGCCATGAAAGCCTCGTAACATGATTTGATTGAAAAGGTGCCCGTGCTTTCCTGAATCCATCTCCAAGAATCCTCTGAATCCCCAAACTGAATATTATCTAATATCTGAATGAGATCAATAAGGTCTTCGATTTCTTCATCTTTCAGAGGTCTCCTAAAATCAAAGTTCCAGCCTGTATTTGTATTAGCACTATCCCGAGCGCTACTTCTCATCTGCTGAAAGGATACCATTGGGCTTCTCGTCAACCTAAATAGCCGTGGGTAAACCTCCTTCATAGGCCTCTGCCCCCTCCAAACATCCTCCCACACTCGAATAGTTGAGCCACTGCCTATCCTCCACTGGATATGCTTTAAGAATCTCGGGTAAATGGAAGCAATATTCTTCCATGGAGACCTTCCTGAAATTCTGTTATTAAGATCCGCTTCCATATTGTTTTGGGAAGTCCCGTGAATACTTGAGATAATTGTCCTCCAAAGGGCATTTTTCTCTACTGAGAATCTCCAAAGCCATTTCGTTGACAGGGCCAGATTTTTTATTTTTGTACTGCCTATCCCTAATCCTCCTCTGTCGACCTGTCTACAAACCTTGCTCCATCTCACTAGGAATTGAGGTCTCTCCGCAGATTCATTTTTCCAAAAGAATCTCTTGATGCTCCTCTCTATTTTCATTCTGACCGTAGCTGGCATTAGGAAAATTGACATGAAATATAAGGGAAGCGCTTCCAGGATAGATTTAATTAGGAGGAGCTTACCTCCTCTTGACAAGTAGCTCCCTTTCCAGCCTTCAATCCTTCGATTAACCGTCTGAATCACTGGGTTCCAAAAATCGATTCTCTTGCTATTCCCTCCGAGAGGCAAACCCAAGTATTTGAGGGGAAAGTCGCTAGCAGAGATCTTTAGGATTTGTTCAACTCTTTAAAGGTCGGCAGCATTGAGGTTAATACCAGCAACTTGACTCTTTTGGAGGTTAATCTTCAGGCCTAAAATGAGGGAGAAGCTTTGAAGGGCTCCTTTAAGGAGTCTCCAGCTGTGACCATCGTTATTCAAGAAGAATAAAACATCATCTGCATAGAGGAGATTTGTTAGTTTAATATTGTCTCTGCCTAGCTCAAAACCTCTCAGCCCTTGATCTTCTGCCTTTTTGAGGATGCATTGAAGAGTATCAGCTATTAGGATATAGAGGAAGGGTGAGAGGGGGTCTCCTTGTCTTAGCCCCCTGGAGGCCTTGATCTTTCCTCTTGGTTTCTAATATATGTCTTCCTTTGACGAAGCCCAACTGAGATTCAGCGACTGTATCCGTGATGACTTCCTTTAATCTCTTCATTGAGACCCTAACTATGATCTTGTACAGGCTGGTGACTAGGCTAATAGGCCGAAAATCTTCCACTTTCTTGGAGTTTTTGTTCTTCGGGATAAGCTGGATGTAAGTCTCGTTAGTGCACCTGTTAATGATCCCGGAAGCGTGAAATTTCAAAATCGCATTCAGGACATCCTGTCGGAGCACGGACCAATTCTTCTGGAAGAATAACATAGAGAACCCATCGAGACCTGGGGTTTTTTCCCTGTCGCAGTAAAACATAGCCTCCTTTACTTCCTCTTCAGAGAAGCCCCTTTCAAGCCATGCACTTTGTTCTGCTGAGATTGGGTTCCAATCCAGACCTTCCACTGTCCATTTTGGAGAGGCTGTGTCGGCATAAAGGTGGGAAAAGTATTGGAGAATATTTTCTTCAATCTCTGGCATATTATCAGCCACCCTTTCTTCATTAACTTCTAGCCTTTTGATGACCGCTTGATTTCTTCTTATTGAAAGTACTTTGTGAAAGAACTTCGAGTTGACGTCCCCTTCCTTTGCCCATTTGATGCGGGCCTTCTGCCTCGCCTCCCTTTCAACTCGGTTTTCCAGGATATGCATCCTAGATAGAGCAATATCCCTCATTTCTTTCCTGTCCGCGAAGAGTCCCATTTGTTCAATTTGCTTGTCAATGTCCTCAAACTCCTTTTTGAGTCTGATAAGCTCCAGTTGATCCTCTGAAGTGAAATTTTTGCTCCACCCACGTAAATCACATTTCAGGATCTTAAGCTTCTGCATAAACTTGTAGCCTTGCCACTGGAAATCAGCCAGTTTATTCCAACTTCTCTCAAGGATGTTCTTGAAGTCTGCCTTTTCCATCCATTCATGAACGAACCGAAAGGGAGAGGGACCCCAAGTGACCATCTGGAAGTCCAGAACTAATGGCCAATGATCGGAAGTAGTCCTTTGCGATAAGAACTGATTCGAGAAGGGGAATATGGAATCCCACTGCGAGTTAACCAGGAATCTATCAAGTCTAGATAAGGTTACTGAATCCCTGCTGTTTGTCCAGTTGAACTTGGCATTCCTTAACTCTATATCTCTCAGCTGAAGCTCATTGATTAGATCATCAAACTGAATCATCGAAGGGTCGAAGTAATCTCCACTGCTCTTCTCTTTGGGATTCCTAATGGCGTTGAAGTCACCTCCAATGCACCAGGGGCCAGACAGGACTACTGAGAGGGCTGTCATCTCGTCCCAGAAGTCCTGTTTCTCCCTGATAGATCAGGGACCATATACGAGAGTAAACCACCATTCCTTCTGGTCCATAACCTTGATTTTGATCGATTTGGAGAATCGTCCTTCGAAGCTATCCGTGACCTCTATGTGCCTGGTGTCTCAAGCGATCAGGATGCCTCCTACAGTGCCCGAGACCGGGAGGCTTACCCACTCCACCTTTCTTCTTCTCCACAATCTTGCGATCAGCTCTGGAGGACAGCTTTGCTTCTTGAACTCTTGAAGGGAGACGATATGAGGTCTGACTTCCAAGATTTTGTGCCGGATGAGGTCCACTTTCTTGGATGGACCACATCCTCTAATGTTCCAGGATAATATCCGCATTGAGAACCATTTGTCCCTACCCTTGAGTCCTTCTTATGGGGACTCTTCCAGCTGCGAAAGCTGAAGGTTAATTCCCTGAAGGAATTTCGCCACTCTTCTAGCTTTCTTCCTTTCGTCTTCCTCATCCTCTGATTCTTCCTCCGTGACGTTCTCTTGAGAATTCCTGACATTATCATCGTCTTGTCCCTTGAACTGAGGCTGGGTGTCTGTGTGGTGCTGGGATTTGGAGCATCCAGCGTCTTCAGAAAAAATCGTTAAGTGTGGAATAGAACATACCTTATCATAATGCATAGAGGCTCCTTGGTAATCTGGGTTCTCCTCTTCATCCGAATCATAGAAGGATCCACGCCCCTTTGGCCTACTCCTGAGGGGGGTCTCCTCAGATGAGACTTCAGTTTCCTCGGCAACATCCCTTTTGATCAGGACTTCTTTTCCTTTGTCTCTTCCTGAACTCGACAGTCCAATCCATCTATTAGGTTGGCCCCCTGATCCTTTGTTCCTTGATCCTTTGTTCCTGGTGTATGTGAGAAGAGGGGCCCCTACTCTGCCTCTGGATCTTGGGGTTATCTTAGTCAGGCCTTCCTTTGGGTGTGGGCTCCTCTCAGTTTTCTTTTTGGACCCTAGGTCAGAGCCCAACATAGCTTGGCCCATCTTCTCTCCTCCCCCTCTCTTTCCCGCTCGACTTTCTTTTCCTTCTTCCCTTGAGGAGTCTTGAATACTGCTCCATCCTTTTGTGATGATGTCCACGCTTGTACTCCGCCGCATCTCGCCGCCTGATAGCTTTCCTCTATAACGACTTTGTTTTTGAGTTGACGTGTCAGATAGAATCATCGTCCTCGATCCTCCCGCCGACAACGTCTTCGTCTCCGGCATACTTCTGTCTTGCTTGGCTACCGGAGTTTTGATTTTCCTGTCTTTTCGGTCCTGTTTCCTTGCCGCTTCTACTTCCGGACCCCAATTTTTCTGTAAGTCCACCAACTTCACTGCAATCACCTCATCGCCATATCGAACTTCCATGTCTGCTGGTAGGAAGCCGGATTCCAAGCCTCTTAGCTTTAGAATCGCCAATTCCCTTGATCTGTTCGATAGAGTATCTTCCGCGATGTCCAACATCCCTCCACACTTCTCTGCTACGACCTCCATAAAGTTCAGGGACCATTTCTCCTCCGGGATGCCTTCCACGCCTACCCAGCTATTTCTGCATGCTATCTTACGATGCTCCCATAACTCCGTATCCGACCAGTGATGGACCGTAATGTCTGTCAGGAACACTTCCTGGTTCGGTCCCATTAGTTTAGAGATTTCCTACTCATTAAAACAGTGCAACACTGCTCTACTCCCATCTAAGATGGTTAGGTTCAACTCCCTTCCCAGGATGAGGACCAGATCGTCCTCGACCTCCTGCCATGTGAAAAAATTTGAGCTTGTTCGTTCTAATGGGTCTCCTCGGTTGCAGCTTCCTGCTTTCATTTTTCCCTTCCATGCTTGTCACGTAGTTGCTTCGTACCGAATTCTTTCCTTTGTTGAGTCTGCCAAGAGTTCTTGCTTCTTCCAAAGATTTCTTTGCTTGTGCTCTGGTCTGCACCATATGCTTACTAGGATGGGTTTTCTTGTATATGTCCTCTAGTATCTTAAAAAACTCTCCCCATGTTTGACTATCTTCCGGGATAAATATGCTCCTGAAAATACCTCTCTCCAGCTTAGACAGTTTAATGAAGGCACCCCTTCGATTGGTCAATATTCCCAAAAAGACGGTGTATCTGCTGTTGCGGTTGACTAACTTAAAGTCCTCTCGTCTTCCTGAGTTAATGCCGTTCCTGACTCCTTCGTGCAACCAAAGAATATCATGACTCGATAAGGACAAAGTGAATGAGGCATTAAAGGTCATCTCTTGGACTGTGAGATCGCCTGTTGGGGTAGCCACCTCGATCTTGAAAGCTTTAAATCTCGATTGGAAGGTGTACAACTTCCATAGGTGGGGATGTCTTCGATGCTGACCGTCCGCTTGCCCATAAGTTTCATTAATGGATTTGCCTGCCCGACGCTTCCGTCTTTGAACTTCAATCCATTCCGCCTCCTTCTCCAGATCCTTCCCATTAATTCCTTCATTAAGTGTCGAATGATAACTCTTTCTTCCATTGATTCGACTTCCTCCATTTAGTGTTCCTCGTTCGTCTCGCCGTCCCTCGTAACCCTTTACCCCTCTTTGGTTGACTGAATTCCGGTCTGCAGTCTCTGAACGTCTTACGCCACTCGCTACTCGCAGGACTCCGTACTCCATTCGCCGTTCACTGTGTGCGTGACGCCTATCGTTCACTGTTCGCGTACTTCAATCGCCTTTCGCCATCAAAGAATCACTTTTGAATATCTTCCTTAGGCTTGAGTTTTGAGTTTTGAATACAACTTTCTTTCAAATGTCTCTGAACGTCTTACGCCACTCGCTACTCGCCGGACTCCGTACTCCGTTTGCCGTTCACCGTGTGCGTGACGCCTATCGTTTACTGTTCGCATACTTCGATCGCCTTTCCTCAGCTACACTTGTCTTGCCTCTTCTATGTGAGATTCATAACAATAGTTGAGTATTGATTGAAAACAATGGGGAAAGAATACCTGTGACCCTGAACTTATATTTTGCAATTTGTTCAACAACAATATTAAATGCCTTTGGTGCTTCAATGCTGATATAGGTCTCAAGTTCAAGTCCTTAAAGAATGTGAACAATGTGATGCAATTCGATTAGAACAGAATAAGGACCAAAATTTCTCAGATGAAGAACACAGAGTAGAAATAGATTTTTGTTGAATTAAAGTAAACACAAACCAATTTTAGTAGGTCAATCTCCTAATTGCAATTCCATTTTCATCCAGAGGAAAGAGAAAAAATGACACAAAACCCTTAAGTAAATTGGCATACATTATATAGAACAATCTTCTATCTGATCACAAGCCGACACTTATTGTTTCTTTCTTCTAGAGTATGTGACTCTTAGTGTCAACTACCAATGTTGGAGATGCACAATAACTGAAGTATTTGAACATCCCTATCTTATGATTTTTCCAATGGGCGCATACTGAGAATGAAGAGGGAATGCAGGTTGAGAAACTACCATTTAATATGTCTAAGCAAAGGAGACCCAAAGACTCGTGGTTTTCACTTTCGACGACATCAATAAAATTAGAACTTTCTCATGGTTTGCCTACAAAATTTCTTACAGAATGTGTTTAGTACACAAGGCTCCTACATAGGGGTGTAAGCATATACAATCATATTTGTTTCGGCCTATTTTGTCAGAAACATGAATTTCTAATGTTGAAACTAAAACTCTCTAATCTTTCTTACACTAGCAATTCAACAAATAATCACTATGTTTCATTGAACTTTCCAAAATTACTTCTAAATTTTTTTAAGTAAGAAAAATCTAGGGAACGCTTATAATGCTAAAACTTGGTAACCAAACTAGAACACTCAAAAGTAGAATGTTGATATCATCTTATACATCATATTGAAGAATATGTCGATTATATTAGTGCCAAGGTAGATGCTGCTTTCATATCACATGAACATAGTCTAATCACTAGTCTTTTGCAATATTTGATTATATGTCCAACTCCTGCAAACTGTTGAAAAAAGCCTTGATTTGCACTGATAATGCCATCATGTTATTGCATTGTACCTCTGGTTATGTGTGTCTTATATGTTGTCATCTCATAAAGTCAATAAACTTAATGGAGAAAGTCTTCATTTTTTTTTGAAGCATTTTGAACTTTATATAGCACTTTCTTCTGGTTTTCCTGCTGGCCAATTTGACGTTTATGGAACCTTAAACTTGAATAATAGTCATATAAACTTAGAATAGTCATCAATGGAGAAAACACAGGCTATTACATGTGGAGTTCCTATGGTTATTTTACTACATGCATGGGCATTTAAACAAAATTGTAAATTGTTTTTCAAGGTAATGCTAATGAAATATTTGTGTTATTGTATATTTCAGTGCTATGCTACATAAATGAGGGAATTGTTCACAACTCTCAAGGTGTATTGTACGATAGTCAACCTGTTCGCAATATACGAGTTGTGCACGACATTAGTTTTGAAGAATTTCAAGGGATTATCCAAAATGCGTGCAAATTTCAAGTGGAGAAAGATTGAGTTTGACTTACAGATATCCATTGTTGTATGGGGGTGAGAATATGAACTTTAGAACTTTCCCCATTATAAATGAGGAAGACCTACAACATGTATTTTCTTTGCTAAACGAATTTTCACCACCTAATAATATGGAGGTATATGTTGATGTTATTGGAAGACTTGCAAGAGGTGTTTGTGCAATGTGTTTTTCAGAAAATAAAGATGTAAATGTCGCGAATGCACAGAGACCATTGGAAAATGTTGGTCCAAGTACAATGTCTCCTATTGAGAATATGAATGTGGGCACAAGACTTATAGAGATTAACAATTATCTATCAGCATCACGTTTGGGTGATGATTATCTGACTTCTGATGATGACAAGGAACGAAGCAGTGATGATGTTGGCGAAGATAGTGATAATGATGACACTGAAGATACTAATGCGAATGATATACTAATTTGAATGATAGAAAATGATGGGTTTATACATCGAACACCTATGTCAGAAGCATACGACTATGAATCATGTGATACTATGGTGTATCATCGTAGGAGTATACCTCAACATGGCACGATTGGGTATGAACCTCCATCATTGAGTTTCATGGAACTTAATAGTCAAGCAACAATACCAATGTTAGACTATCGTGACAATATAGCTATGGGTTGGTTCAAGTCACATGACCTTTGCAAGGGGCTAATATTTCTTAGTAAAGAAGACTTACAATATACTGTAAAAGGATGGTGCATAGCACAATAAAGTGAATATATTGTAATTGATTCAGAACCCAATGTGTGGTTAGTGAAATGCAAGAAGTGGAAAGATGGTTGCTTGTGGAGGCTAACAATGACAACGTGTAAGAGAACAAGAATGTTTGAAATCATGAAGTGCCATGAAACTCACACGTGTGTCTTTCTTTGAATGTTAAAAAAACATCGACAACTAGATTCATCTTTAATATTTAGTGATATTTTCTTTATTGTAAAGCGAAATCCTTTAGTTTTTATAGGGACACTTCATGAAATCATTAAGGACAAATATAAGTATGATGTCTTTTATAGAAGAGTGTGGAGAGCGAAAAGAAAAGTGATTGAAAAAATATTTGGTGATTGGAAAGACTCATATAATTTGCTTTCTAGGTGGATAGCTGTGTTGAATGCTACTAATCCTAACATAATTGCAAGATTGCATCATTATGACGAACATCCTGGCTCTGATTTAGATGTTTTAATCATAAGTATCTTTCTCTTGTTATTGTGTACATTCACTTCCTTTCTACAATGTTTTGCTCTTATTGTGTTTGCATTTGAAAACTTGGTAATAGGCAGGTACTATGGCTCTGGGCACCGTGGAAGGCAGATGAAGTTCTTGTCAAACTTTCTTTATTTTTTTCTTTTATTTAGGTAAATTTGTAATTTTGTTTAGGAGTACTTATTAGTTTGTTCTTTGATCAATTTCAGGTAATACCGTTTTTGGTGGGTCTTGTAGAGCAATCAGGTCCCAACACTTACCCAAGAAGGTAATTCATCTCAAATTTTTGTGAGTAGCTAGAGGTACAATTGCTAGGTGTCAAAACTCTAATTATGATTTTCCCTTCGTAATTTTGTTTGAAACGTCTACATAACTTATTGTGTCACTTCCAAATGCATAATCGACGCATAAATGTGGAAAAAGCTAGAGTAATCAACTTTAGTTGCAAAAGTGGCACTTCGTGGAAATTACTGGGTCTTGTTTGTATTGATGACTTGAGAAATTTGTACATGATTGAAAGAGGTATATATCCAATAGCTAACATGTAGCATGTTATAGTCATTATAGTATTAAAAAAAAATTCAGTTTTTAGTTTTAAATAATAATATGTAGTCCATATCTGTTGAAAAGCATTGCTACATTGTGTTGCAACAGTAATTCAACCATAAACTGACTTACTACCATTGTTTACCAGCATAGCTTGCTATTTTTGTTTGTCTAGACTTCACAAGCTTCTGTTGGCAAATTAGTTTGATATGGTGACAACCAGTTGTTTATTGTTTACATATGATATATTGTACAAGTTTGAATGTATGGATAAACTTGGGTGTGCTCAGCTAGGTGATAATTCATTGCTACATATGGCATCTTGGTTGCAAGTTAAGCATAGGAGTACGTGTAGGTTAAAGTGGTTATCTTTCAGATATGATTTTAAATTCAATATAGGCCCCATAGCAGAAACATATATTGGCATGATGATATCAAGTTTGCCTTATATTTTTTCCCCAGATTCATTTCGTTTTGTAGAGTGGGTACCAGCTTTTCTGATGATGAGCTTGATGCCTTCATATTGAATCCCTATTTCAGGTACTAAAGAAATCAAGTTTTCTATGCTCTCAATAATACTTTCCATAGCCACTGATTTTCGAACAATCAATTTAGACACTATAATACCCATTTTTCCCATTACAGTTACTGCTGGTGGTGTTGCCATTTCTGCTTATGATCACATTGACCATGGTTCAAGCCTATTAATGATACTCTTATTGTGCCTACACAACATTCAAATATGGTCCTAGATCCAAAATTGCGAAAGTTTGAACACTAGCTCTCATGATTAATTACCCTTCAACACGGGGATTTAATTGCTTCTAATTGATGATTATATTGTATAGAATAAGCTCTCAATAATTATTTTCACCTTTTGTTTCCTTTTACAGTGGAAATTAACCTCTCTCACTAGTTTTATGAATTTTTTTTTGAGATTTTTGAGGTTTAATTTGCGTACTTTCGCATAAGCGTCTTTTGTAAAAAAAGAAAAAAAAATCTTCATAAGCGTTTTTTGTAAAGACGCTTTCTTTGTCAAGGAAAGCGTATTTACAAAAGACGTTTATTTTGGCACAAAAACACTTCTATGACAGATTTGGGGTCAATACAAGGAAAACGTCTTTTATAAGGACGCTTTCTTTGTACAAAAAAAAAGGTCTTTACAAAAGATGTTTATCCTAGCATAGGACTTGGTGTCAATATAAGGAAAACGTCTTTTGTAAATATCATTTTCTTGTACAAAAAAGTGTCTTTTGTAAAGATGTTTTTCTGCAAACCATTTCCTAACCGTCTTTTCCTACTTACGTGGTTAAGAAAAAAATTAAAAATTTATTCTTAATTTTCACATGGCACACTTATTGTAATAATATGGGTATACTTGGTATAACTTTAAAGAATTAGATATTTTTAAATTAATTTTAACTTTTTAGGATAATCAAGAAAAAACTTCCAACTTTGAAGAGTTAGTTTGCCTACGTCAATAATTATTAATGATTTTTTTTTGGGTTACTTCGGAATCATTTTTTAAAAAGAAAACACTTTAGTGTAAATGGAAAGACGTTTTTAATGTAAATAATTTTTACAAAACACGTTCAAGTGTAACCTTTTTTTTATACATAAAAATGTTGCAAATTTTGTGCAAAGACGGGTATAAAAAATATGGTGCAAATGCAAAAATAGAGAGAGAGAGAGAGAGAGGGAGGAAGCAAAAAAGAAAAATGCTTCCAACTTGGACTAAAAAGAAAATGAAAATTAATAGTAACGGTCAGCATAAATAGTTACTATTAAAAGTTGAATATATTAAATACTCTTTTAAAAAGTTAAAATTTTTAAAAAATAGTAATTTTTTTTTACTACAATAAAGTCAAAAGTCCAGGCTATCTAACTTAAAAATAATTAGTAATCTTTTATTCAATAATTATTAGTGTACTTATTTCCTAATAAATTGAAGTTTTTCTAAAAAATTATATTTTTCATAAAGAGTTTTTATTTTCTCATGCTTAATTAACAAAAATTATGAAAAAAAAAATTAAAAAACTTTCTCAAAATTACATATGTTCTTACTAAAATTTACTTAGCTTAGAAATGAAAAAAAAAAATTGCTTAAAAAAAATTATGTATACTAATTTGAAGAACAATTAATGTTTATCAAAATTTTTGTCTAACTAAACAATCATAAGAAATTTCAAAAATTTTTTCTAGAAAAAATGGCTATGTAACACACCTTAATTTAATATTTTTTATTCATTTGTTATAACATGACCCTTTCTACTAGGTTTCGTTAGGAAAAAATAACTTTTTGTTCATTGTATGAGACAGTGGTAAAAGTTAAACTTAAAAAAAAAAAAAAAAAAAAAAAAAAAAAACAAAACAAAAACCTTACTCAAATTAATGTAATAAATAAGCATTAATGGCTCTGAAATTACGTCATATTTCAGATGAAAGTGTCCCATCCTGAATCGCTCTGTCAAGAGGTTTAAAAGTGTGATTAAACTATTTTTTTTATTAGCACAATTATAATATTAACAATCATTTCCCAAATATATATTACAAATATGAGATGCGTGTGCACAGTTGGATAAGGCACTGCCCTTTCAAAAACACAAGAAGGGAGCCACAAGAAGACCAATAGACTAGAACAAAGCACATATGTTAGAATCTGAAGGCAACAGTTCCGTAAAGCAAAACTCAGATTTCTACCTCCAAAAAATAATATACACCATGAATATCACATTGCAAAAACCAAACATTCCGCTGGTTGAAAATCCAATAACACATTTCAGGTTCTACGAGGAACAATGACGCAACCACCTTCCCTCCCTCCCTAGTCACCCTCTCCCCTTTTGTACAATCAAATGGTACGTTTCTTTCTTTCTTTCTTTCTTTTTTCCCACTCTTACAGAGGCCTCAAGCTATTCCAAAAATTTGCAATTAACTTACCACCAGTAGGCCTCAAGACTTTTAAGTAAAGCCAAAAATAATAATAATAATAAGAAGAATAATAACATGAAGAAAAGAATAATTTCCAAAACGAAGACTAAAAGGTAAGTGTTATAATCCGAACTTTCTTGAGAACCAATTTGAGAGGTTAGCGATTACAAATCCAACAAATACCTGCAAGATCAACAAACCAACAGTTCCATCATTGAATGATAAGTGCTAATAACAGTTTCATAGTTTCATAGTGAGTGGAGCAAACAATGAGCATATGAAATGTATGGACGCTTTGGTCCCTTATGAAAGTCCGAGGAAACCAAAAAAAGTAAATATAGTTACTCCCTTTTGAAATGACATATTCAACGTTGCTTTAAAATTTTCCCACATCTACAAGCATGCACATTTCATCATCTAAACAGTTTGAATTGAGTTATTTTCATATTCTGCCCGAGACATTAATATCTCATCTCTGAATTTATAATGGCAGAAAAGAAAATCTTGTCTCATTTTACGTATGCATTTCAGAATGAGCTAAGTTTCCACGTAGCTTTTTTTTTTTTTTCCTTTTTATTTATCAAAGTATATATATTTCAACAATTTCAAGTTTTAGAGTATTTTCGTTATCCACACTCTAGAATAGCCAACTCGGCTCAAGCTATCAAGAATCAAAACATGGAGGATTGAAATGATAATCACACCATTCACATATGCCTAGTCAATTTAAGTTGGTCCTTTGGAATGAAATACCTGAATGGAACCCAGGATATAGATTGCTGAATAGTGGCGACCATGAATTGCCATGTCAGCCACCATGGCTAGTGGTATAGTTAAAGACATACCCAGGGTAGCAACCAGGGGTGTTGTCCAAACAACACACAATGCCCTAGAAGAAAGAATTAAAGGATCAGCAACAACATCATATATGAAAAAAAAAAAGCATGGAGATTTGAGACAAGACGTTGATAAGATTTTTGCCTTTCGTACCAGAAGTAGTCAGAGAGCACACTACCAATGAAGCCATTGGCAAGAACAACTTCGTCCATTCTAGCAGAGTGAGGAATGGTGAATTTGGGCTCAATACCCAAGGCTGTCAATGGCCATACTGTAAAAAAAAAAAAAAATGAATGCAAAGAATTTATAAGTCTTTTCAGGAAAAGTAGATACTATCATGCTTAAAGAAGATATGATGGACGATGATAGTTTTTGATGATAATTGCCACCAAGTCCCGGAATAAACACAAGATAGTGACCTTGCAGCTTGCGCAAAGACAATCTATAAAAATGCATACTTAATTTCTACTAAAAATATCAGGTATCAGTTTTGCAACACTCGAGGAAGATTTGGAAAAATCTAAATGAATCACAGTTAATATATATTAAGAGCCTCTCTTTAGACTTACCAACCCACCAAAGGGCAATTAATGTGAAGAATCCAACATAACCAAACAGCTTTTGCACATCAGCTTTCTCTCCTTCTTCTCCAGCAAACTTTTTAAGGAGGACTACAAGATAATTTGTTTAAAATGAATATTAATATGAAACTGGTGGCAAAAC